>JANAVB010005596.1:13859683-14061951 GCA_029216955.1 Iris pallida | reverse complement strand
TTTTTTCTTTTTGTCCTTTTTTGTCGTTTTTGTTCATATTTTTGCCTTTTTTCTTTTAATTTTTGAAATTTTTTATTGATCAACTTTTTTAATTTTATGTTGTATTTTAAAAAAAATATAAATAAAAAAGTTCAATTACATTACATGGTAAACAAACACATGAATGCAATTAACATTACATTACATGGTTTGATTACTGTTTCAACCAAACATAGTAATGTAATTGTAATTCCATACATTACAAACTCAATTACATTACAAACCCAATTCCACGATTACGATTACATTACAATGAACCAAACGCAACCTTATTTAAATTCGAAGTATTCAAGTAGGGGTGAGCATCGGTTCGGTTCGGTTCAAACCGAACGAATGTGAAACCGAAATAACCGTAAAACCGTATTTCTCAAAAACCGAAAACCGAACCGTTTTATAAAAACCGAACAAACCGAACCGAATAATTCGGTTCGCGTTTTCGGGTCGGTCGGTTTCATGGGCCAATGTGCATGGCCTTCAAGTTTTTAGCAAATGAGCCCATTTAAATAACAAATTTTTAAAAAATATATGCATTATTGTATTTATGAATTGTTATATTACATAGAGTGAAGATATTAGTATATATGGATTGATGGTAGATAGAGAGAGTGCTCAAAGAGCCCGACATAGAATAGAAGAATAGAGTGTGCTCAGTTAGGGTTAATAAACATTAGTATATGTATATTGTGGATAGTTTGATAAATTACTAAATCTAAATCGGTTTTCGGTTCGGTTCGGTTTTTCGGATGAGAACCGAAAATCGAACCGTTATTTCAAATTTTTAAATTTTAACCGTAAACGAAACGATAACCGAAAACGAACCATTTGTCATATTTCGGTTTCGGTTCGGTTCGTGTTTTCGGTTTTCAACCGTTATATGCTCACCCCTAGCTTCAAGGGACACAAAATCGTAAAAACTTGTCATCCATGTGGATGACAGCCTATAATGGACCGCCACGTAGCAGATAAGTACAAACAATGCATGGCCGTCCATCGTTACACGTGTCCCGATCCTGCACTCCCACGTCACCACCCGACCATCTCCATTAAAGAACTCTCGCTCGCTCTCCAATTTTCCATTCTCTTTTCCGCCTCTTCTTCCTCCAGCAGAACAAAACGAAGAGAAAAAGAACATTCCGGTGATCTATAACGTGCGCCGGAGGGAGGTGCCTCTGCTAAACGTGCGCCGGCGATGGCGGAGAAGTTCAACACGAAGAACCCTGCGGTGAAGCGGATCCTCCAGGAGGTGAAGGAGATGCAGTCGAACCCCTCCGACGACTTCACCAGCCTCCCGCTCGAGGTACAACAACGAAAAGAAACCCTAACCCTTATTTTATCGGTCCTTCTGAAAATATGGTTTCGATCTCCCGATTTGTTTGTCGATTGAAGAATTTTGGGGTCTTCGCATAATTTGATTCAGTAGAGATAGAATCCCTAACCCTATTTTTATTGATCCTTATGATCTATTTGTTCTTTCGTGAAATTGGGGATTCGTCTCTTGTTTTGTTCTTCAATGAAGAATTTTTGGGGGACTAGGCATATGGATTGGGAGGATTTAGAGATCTGCGCATAATTTGATTCGGCAGAAATAGATACCATAACCCTGATTTTATGATCTCTATTGATCGATACTACATGTCGTGCAATTGGAGCATCCATATGTTGATTTTGTGTTGATCGAAGAAATAGGCGGGGTATGCGCTTAGCGTTTTGAGCGTTATGTTCATCAATTGGTGGATCTAGGGATATGTGCGTAGTTTGATCCGGTGGAGATTGAAAAATCAATTTTCAGCATTTTGGGCATTTGGCTGCAAATTATATGCTGAATTAAAGATCAGCAGAATTTGTTTTTTTTTCCTTCTCTCGTTAGGATCTTCTCACAATTTGATTCGGTTGAGATTGAAAAGCTGTGTTCTTTGTGGATTGATGAAATATTTTCCCACGTGTAGGTATCTGGTTCGAAATTATAAGCTGAATTTAAATAGGAGTATGGGTTTGTCTTTGACTTCGTGAATTTAACTTGTGTCTTCTGATTGTGATCAGGAAAATATATTCGAGTGGCAGTTCGCAATCCGGGGACCCTCGTGATACGGAGTTCGAGGGAGGTATATACCATGGGAGGATCCAGCTGCCTAATGATTACCCGTTCAAGCCGCCTTCCTTCATGTTACTAACTGTAAGTCGAATACTGTGTTTATAGATTTTACGCGTGTTGGATACTTGGCTAACGCAAACTAAAATTTCTATCTTCAGCCGAATGGTCGTTTTGAAACACAGACGAAAATATGCCTAAGCATATCGAATTATCATCCCGAACATTGGCAACCGTCATGGAGCGGTAATGTAATTTTTGACAATGTGTATTTTATTATTATTATGTAACTTTTGACAAGGTTACATCTACGGTTTCATCTCGTACTCGGTTCATGACCTTGGAATGATTAGTAGATAAGTGGCAGTTAGTCGCATTACACGGTACATAGAGTATTTTCTTATAAAAATTAGAAACAAAAAAATCAGATATATAATTGAAGAGTATATTAGCTACCTTTATTTTCAACATTTATTTCTTGATGTCTTTCCCATTTCTAGCTAGATTTAGTAATGTCCTTTGTGATATCACATGCTTTGTAGTTACTATAAATGTTTGGGTGAAAATTTATCCCATTATAGTCACAATCTAGCCTCCTTTTTAATATAGAATAGACACAATAAAAGTTCATACTACATAAGTGGTACAACTAACAAGTAAAAACTACCAATGATTATAGATTTACTCCTGAAAGGAGCGCCAAGATCTGCTGCTGAGAAGAGCTCTAAGAGGAGGAGAGTGCTGCAAGATCCCAGAGAGAGAAGCCGCAAGTTTGAGAGGAAATGACATTTAGAATAAGAGAGAGAGTTTAGTTAACTTGAGTTGTATATACTGATGGGTTGAGATAATGGGTGTGTATGTAAACCCGACCTAATATCCTATATCGATGAGTAGTCAACAGTTTAATTACCCACATAATCGTGTTTATAGGTCGACTAAGCAGTTTAACCTATCCCTGTAGCTGATTAACCAACGTTTTTTCATTAATTATAAACTTATATACAGGCCGAGTAAGCAGTTTAACCTATCCCTTTAATGGATTAATCAACATTTTATCATTAATCGTCCGGATAATCGTGTTACATGGGTTGAGTAAGCGGACGTCCGCTTTCTTGGCCAACTTTTTAACTCTCTGCGGTCTTGAGCCGCTTTCAAGTACTCGATCGCGGAATATGCAAAATGGAACACTAAGTTTTGACAATGTGCTCGTATATTCTATGTACTATCTAAATATAGAATCAATTGGAGTGCCACATATATTTATATCCATCATAAAGATTCAAGGAAACTGGAGTAACACTTATAACAGAACTTTCCTCATCTGTCTCCTATTTAGTCCTTTCTCTCAATTTTTGTAAGTTAGGTTTTTATTTGATTGCATCTGCTGGTAACTACTGCCTATAAGTGCTAATTATAGATGATTTCTCAACCCATATTATTAGCTGGGTTTGAAACATTTTGCAGTTCATTCCTCAATCTTAGCGACAACAACATCCAACACTAGCAACCAAAAGTACAATTTTATTCTTATCAACCTTTTACGTTTCTCATTTGTTGTTTATCATGGCTCAGTAACTCCCCGTTTCTCAGTGGTTCATACTTTTACCCACTTCTCTTTTGATTTTATTTCTGTCTTTGCCGTTTCTCCTACTTCTAAACCTTAAAGTTTCAAAAGACACGATTATATGTAACTGTGAGCCATCTCATTTTATCTTGCCTCTCCTTTCACCATATTCTTCAACCCAGATTTTCCATGTTACTTTGATCAACTAGTCGATTTTGGAAATAATAGCACAAGGGATATACTAGCCCTCACTAACTATTGGTAAAGAGCACTGGTAATATGAAGCCCCAATCAATCCTCTTGCACTGTCTTCTCACGTGCGATGCAGTCCTCTCAGAAATATTTTCACTTTTTGAAATACCCTTAGGTATTTGCTTCAAGTTCAGCACAGTTTTCTCTTTATAAAAAACCTGATACACATTGAACATCTATATATTATATAAAAACATAAAGCGGACTTTTCTGACAAAAGATAAGAGGATAAATAACGGCCATGATTGAAAGATGGGAGTCTTTCCGACAAAACAAGAAGCGTCACGATTAAAAAAGAGTGATCTTTTTCGACAAATGTATATTTCATTTAGAAGTGTCACCGTAAGTCAATAATTTTAAAGATATTATTAAATGATATAATGATAAGTAATTTAAAAAAACCGAGTTATCAAGGAATGCCTGAGGCACGAGACGATTTATCAAGGAGTGCCAGAAGCACGTGAATAACTAGTGTAAATAACGTATTTACCCAATTTAAAGTTAATCAAGATTATAATTTCAGTTGCTAAAAACTATTTACACTAGAATATATTTTAACACTAGTTTGAGACCTTTAGATTTCTTGCATCATATATGATATCTTAAAAGAATTTCCATTGCGAACATGACAAAGTTTCTTTACACCATAAGTCTGGTTAGAGGTTGAATAGTTTTTTTACAGAAGGTACATCAAAAGTACTTTTGCATCCTACACGTGTTTTGGGTGAGAAATCAGTTGTCAGTCTTTTAACTTAATAAAATATCAATCTTATTGACAAGCATGCATTTCACTAAAACTACTTGTTGAAATTGTATTAGCCAGCCCTTTAATTGCTTGATTTTGTTACTCAATTTATAGTTTAGATTCTTTTAGGTTTATTATTGTCTTAGCTCTCTTTTTCAAACTTTCCAACATTATGTTTTTCCAAGTTATTGTATATATTTAATACTGGGGAATGTTTAATACTGCCTAGCCCCACTTGATTCCCGTCTAGGCCCTCAGGCGTCAGGACCCCATCTAGCAGCTTGGTGACCACAACCCATTTTTGTTAGGAACGAAAATGTACAAGGGTATTTTGTGCTAAAGCTAATTAAGTGCATGTTTCAAATAAGATTATAATTTATCTATTGTTTGAGACTCAATTACTAGCATGAAAAAAAGACGATAATTAATGACTGTAAATATTGTCAAAACCTAGAAGACATATATGTAGGTTCTTTTGTAGAAAATTAGTTTTTTTGGGTTTTGTTAGTGAGTGTCATAAGGGCACTCATTAGGCCCTCATTGATTACGGTCTGTCGTCTTGGTAAATGATACCCTCAAATAAATGCTCTCTTTCAATCTTATTTGCGTAGCTCTTTAAAAAAGCATGCATGAAGGCACTTAAGTACCACAATGGTCTTATGCATATACTTCTCATATAAAGCAATATCAGCCATGCAATGCACATCACTTTACAATTTAAATACTCGAAATGAAATGCATGCTTTAGTAATTTAGATACTTTTGGTCGATAAGAAAATGAAAATAAAAAATAAAATAACGGTTAATCACATGAAGAAGGAAAAAAAATCACAATAGCATTTAGTCGCGAGAGAGGCACTATACTTGAAACTTTTAATACACTATTTCAAATGCAAATATATATATATATATATTGAACATCTAGTATTAAATTTCTGATGAGAAGGAACTCTGTAATCTTTAATATATGTTGAAGATGCAATGCAAATTCTTTAAAAAAGTTGTACATGATGCAAGAAAAGTAATATAGTCTAAAATACTTGACAATATATTCTAGTGCAAACATTCTGTACAAATATAAAATATAATATTTCAATTCCTGTAAAGTTTACATGTATTTTATATGTTTAGAATATATTGATTTTTTTAGTGAGAAACATATAGTTAAGTGTGATTTGGGTGGTAAAAGTAATTTTCTACCTATCGGCCTGGGGGCCTGGGTGGGGTTAGTCAACATGGATTTCAAAATCCAAACGGACTTGGCCTTGTTGGGTTCTATTAATAACGAAATAACCTGGTAAGATGCTGACTTTTCTGGGGCCCTCTCCGATAGTTGCCGCCCCTCCTCCAAGACTTGAATCAGGAAGTGCTTTTCTCTACTATGCTTCATGACTCTGATCCTTTAGATCATAAGTCATCTAAGCCCAGATAGTCAATTTGGGTTTTTGCATTAACTAGAAAGGAAAAAAAAGGATCTTTCTAATGTGTTCATTCTAGCCGTAAATTACATAAATAAGCATTCTCAATATCTTTATTAGTCTTCTAAAATCTGTGTGACGATCCACTTTTATTATTCATGTTGTGCATCTCTTCTCCTCTCCAAAATTTTATGGAATCTCAAATATATTTATACATCTCCCCCAACATTGTTCGCTTATTCTTGAAGAGTGTCATGAGTAAAACTTTTTTTTACATCTGATGTGAATCACATGAATGCAAACGCCCAGTTCCATAATCTATTCATGCACTCCTGTTTGTAGGCTATTATATGAACATGGTTTTCAAAGTAATTTTATTGTAATCTTTGTTCAGTTACATGGCTAGGGCGACAAAGAAGACATGAGTGACTTTATGTTGAATATCATATTAGTGTCAAAAACATACGACAAATTGCTTTGAATATTAGATGCGAATAGTTTTCTGATGATTACATAAGGTACTAAACTCACAAAGAAACCAGTAGATATGTAATCAGGTATACTAGGCTATTAATTTTTGGTGTGTCAATGTTTGTCCTTGTGTTATAGAATGTCAGCAGACCAGCACAAACTTGCCTGCAAGGGATTCAGTACTACTTGGGGTATTGGTATAGTTTAACTGCTACACATCATCATCATTAGATGGATATTCTAAGGTCTTTCTAAAGAGAGTCTGCATTGTATTATTTTATCTTATTCAATTTGTGAAGTAAGATCTATCATATCGTCTTTCCAGGCATCTTATGTATATTTTCTCAATCTCAACATTTTATATATTGTATCTTGTGTTCTTTTATTAAATATTTTTGATATCTAACATATCACCAATAGAATTCTCTATTTTGTTGTCTGTCGCCATGCAAGTGTGTGTGTGTGTGAACCCCTTGGATTTGAACCAGGATCCTCCTACAACTACAATACAAACAAACTGACTTATTTGGCCCCGAAAAGGTTACTGATGTGAAAATTTCAAGATCGCTCACTTCTCTGAGCTATAAGACATTCCTGAGTAGTTAGTTCTTCATTCTTGGTTTCTAAATAATCAGATTGTATGCCAACAGGAGGTTTTACCTTCTAGAGTTCATTGGTAGTAGTACCGTAGTAATTTGGTACATTGTTTTTCGCAATATTATGTTGTTGTTCTATTTAAAGAATCTTCAACAATAGTCGGGTGTGGAGAATGCATGATGAAAATTATTCGGACTAAATGCCATATGAGATTGGACCAGCTTATCTCGTTTTATTCTGTTTTCTGCATTATGAGTTGTGAGGACGATACTGAGAGATTTGAAATGGCTAATGTGATCTCCTCTTCCAGTGCGCACAGCCTTAGTGGCATTGATTGCATTTATGCCAACCAACCCTGGTGGGGCACTAGGCTCACTTGACTACAATAAGGAAGAAAGGCGGAAACTTGCTATCAAGTCGCGCGAAGCAGCACCAAGCTATGGCAGCCCAGAAAGGCAAAAGATAATAGACCAGGTAAATGTTGTTTCCATCTACTGTAGTTATCATATTACTGAGCTACATTTAGGATGATTAATTCTGTAAGTCACCACAGATCCACCAGTACATGCTCACCAAGGCTCCCCCAGTTCCTCAGCTCCCTCCTTCCTCACCCACCGAAGAGGCCACAACTGATCCTTTACCGCTAGAGCCGCAGACCCTTTCTGATACCAATGTGGTACCGGCTGCTGAAGAAGCACAGAACCTGGAACTGCCGCAGGTGGCGGAGGACGTGCACGAGGTCCGCGTGGATGCAGCGGCAGGACGCTTGAGAGTTAGCTTTAGAGCTGGAGTGAGCGTATCGAGATCGACAGAAGAGGCGGTCAGTCAGGCGCAGGCCGTTGCTGCCGCAGTCCAGAAGCCGGCATCTGATAGGCTGTTCACTTGGGCAGCTGTTGGATTAACAGTTGCTATTGTGGTCCTTTTGGTGAAGAAGTTTATGAAGTCCAATGGTATAGCAGGATTCATGGACGGGCTGTAACCAATACTCGTCTAGACGTTATGGAATTCACAGCCGTACGGTTATGGTGAAAGGAGTGACCCGATTTGATTTCAAATTATATAGGTAGCAAATGTCTTATGTTTGCTTATACTTTACTAGAAGATACCTACAGCTGTTGTAGAAATTTGATACAGTTGCAGTACTAATCAATGTATCACAGAGAAGTGAATCAAGGTTTATGCTTGAATTACAAAATTCCAATGTGTACTTTTGGGGGATTTCTCCTTCTGTTTCTATATCCATTTGGATGAGTCACTAACTTACTAAGCATGAGATGTTTCTTTTTCTTTTCTTTTTTTCTTTTTTCTTTTTTTTAGATGCTAGGCAATATGCACGGGACTTCGTGTCTGCATTGTATGTCTTTATGACCATGTGTCTCGATACACTGTTCTTCTGCCATCCAGTCAGGGTGTTATACCTCTCCTCGGTAATCACCAGTCACTCAAGTTCGGTATCTTGAGATGTTTCTAACATATATGAATCGAGACATGTACATATAAAGTTGCATTTGTCTAGGCTGAAAATGAAATGCCTCACTATTGGTGAAGGAATCATCAATCTGTAAAAAGTTAGTATTGTTCTTGGTTACTAGATTTTGTTTATAAAACATGCGTATAAAAATTAAAATCAAGTCTTCTTTCATTTACCTTTAATAAGTATTAGTAACAGAGGATAGGCTAGGAGAAGTACAAAACTTCGAGAATTCATGGAAAATAACACTGATTTTTTTTAATATAAAAACAATCTATAAAATTAAAATGTAGCACTATTCATATCTTCAAGAAATTGCAAATTACATCCCAATGACCTAAATGGAAGAACACGAGAACTATACACAGGTAGGTAATTGAATTTGCTGCAGTATTAAATAGAGCAAAAAAATTCCTAATATGCACCATTTTGTTTGAATGAAACTTTTTGTTTTTTAGTTTGTTATAATATCCTACACTTTATATAGTTTTTTTTGGGGAAAAGTAAACACACTTGCACAAATATATGTCCTTTTTCACAGAATGTACACTCTTTTTTTCCTTTAGATAATTAATGAGTGAAAAGAAAGAAGGGGGTGCTCTTGTGCTCTTCTCATTTAGTTTGGATACATTCGTATCCATTTCACCATCACCCCCTACATCTCTCCAGGGGCGGAACCACATTGTGGATTGGGCCCACCACAAATATTTTTTTATATGAGTCGGTCCAGTCCACCACAATCCATCTCAATTCGAATTTATTGTTCCGTCGTTCCTCTCTCCTCTTATATCCCTCCACCTTTCTTTTCTACTTCTAGCTAACAATCCTTTATGAGTATTTCATCTTTGTTCATCCATCAAAATTTGTAAAAATATTCACAATTCCACTCAAAGATTTTCACGTATCATTTGCATCCGAACTAAAATCATTTTGGACGTTCCTCCGTCTAAGGAGAAGGTGTCAAGTCCCAAGTACAGCCCCTCCTTGATGCTTCTTCATCCTCCAAGAGAAGGTGCACACATCTTTCTTTCCTAGCTCTTCCAATACTTGAGACATTCCATTTACATTTCTTTCTCTTTGATGAGTGAGTGCTAACAGGAAGGTGATGCAAAAGAATGTTGTGACTGTGAAGTTTGAAGCAACTGTTGGGAAGCACATGGGGGAAGGGTGGCAGAAACCCATCAAGGGGGTCTCCTTATCCAAGGTGGTACTCTTAAATTTTGAAGACTAATTTTTTTAGGCAAATTATAAGGGCACATACAAAGTTGATCAGGACTAGCCAAAAGTAAATTTTGATTTATTTACAAGTTTGTCATTGAAAAAATTACTCAGGACTAGCCAACATGTGAGTATATAAATCAACTTATTATTTTTTTTGCTCTCTCTCTCTTTCCTCACAAGAAGAATAAGAAGAACAAGAAGAAGAAAAAGAATAAGAACAAGAAGAACAAGAACAACAAGAACATCAATTTTTTCAAACCTAGTTTATTTTAATTTTTTGCTCTCTTCTAATTTCTCAGATCTCTTTCTCCAAATCCTAATTTATTTTTCTTCTTCTTGTTTGGACATTATGGATGAAACTCTAGTTGTAGAAAAAATTGAATTATCAAATCTATTAGTCTATTAACCAATTTTTTTTATTAATAGAAGAATTATGCATAAAATCCTAGTTGTAGAAGAAAACTATATAAGGAACCATAGTTGTAGAAGAATTGGGTTCATATCAGGACTGCCACAATTTCTGACAGTCCTAAAAGTATTGAGGACTGCCAGAAATTGTGACAGTCTTGAAATAGACTCGATGTACAACAGGACTGCCACAATTGCTGGCAGTCCTAGAAGTACTGAGGACTGCCAGAAATCGTGGCAGTCCTGAAAGGGACATGCTCTACAGCAGGACTGCCACAATTTCTGGCAGTCCTAGACATATTGAGGACTGCCAGAAATTGAGGCAGTCCTGAAAGATACTTGCTGTACAGCAAGTTCCTTTCAGGACTGCCACAATTTCTGGCAGTCCTAAAGTCGAAATTCTCGAATGAAAAAAACATGTTAGGGTTTATTTCAATCTTAATAATAGAGTGAAATATACATTTTAGGATTTATTTCCATGCATTCTTTGTGAGGAAAGAAGTATTTAAGCTTTATTTTTCATGCATTTTAGGGTTTATTTAATTTTTTGGGTGCCATAGGAATTGGAAAAGAGAAGGAAACTAGGGTTTTGATGGAGATGGTGATGATGGAAATGGTGGAGAAGAAGAAGAAGAAGATGATGATGATGAGAAGAAAACTAGGGTTTTGATGGAGATGTGAGAATGAAAATGGTGGAGAAGAAGAAGATGGATAGAAGAAGAAGAAAGTTAGGGTTTGTGAAAAGAGAGAGTGAAATTTAGAAATGAGATTGATTTTTGGGGTTTGGAGGGTGTGGGGTTTGGATAGCCCCCTGAGTGGAATATTTTGATAGCCCGAGTAAAATCTCCTCAAATCCTGGCTAGCCCTAATCCTGGCTAGCCCCGATCAAAGTGCCCTTACAATTTGCCTTTTTTTTAGTTATGTTACTTGATCTATATTGTGACACACACATGTACCAATCTTGTTTTCGGGTTATTTACATTGACCTCGTATGTGTTTTTGGTTTACTAAACTGATATTCCTTACTTTAGAAATAATTACACGGACCTCACATCTGCGAGTGGTTAGTGTAATAAACTTTTACGCAAAACGTAAAACATAGAAGAGGTCGGTATAATAAACATAAAACGTAGAAAAAAGTTAGTGTAATTATTTTCAAAATAAGGAAGATCAGTTTACTAAACCGAAAACACAAATGAGATTAATATAAATAACCCCTTGTTTTATGAAATTACAAAAGCTGCCAAAAGGGATAACAAAAATCTTTTTGGACCATCTTGGTGATACTTTAGTTTGACAAATATGTATTCCTTTTCTTTTCTCCCCTTGTGTTTTTGCCTTTTTGTTTGTTAGTTGCTATATAGTCAAGTTGTTATCGGGCCGGTCCGGGCCGGCCCACGGTCCGAAGGCTGCGGGCCTGACCGGTTTCGGGCCGGTCCAGGACCGGCCCACTTTGATTTTCGGTCCGGGCTTAGCCCGGCCCGGTTTTTCTTCCGATGGGCCCAGCCCGGCCCAGAGGACCGGACATTATAGGGTCGGGCCGGTCCGGGCTTGGACGGTTCGGGCCGGTTCGGGCCGGTTTAACCGGACCGGCCCGATTTTTGAATTATATATATATATATATTTTTTTTTACAATTTTTTTTTTACAGTTTTTGTTTTTAATTTGGTTTTTTAATCATTTTCTTTTGTATTTTAAATTTAAAAATTTGTAACTTAAATGTTTATAAAATGTTTATACAAAATATTTATAAAATGTTTATAATTTTATGTTTATAAAATGTTTATAAAATGTTTTCTTTTTAATACAAATGTTTATAAAATGTTTATACAAAATATGTATATAAATGTTTATAATTTAGTAATACAAAAATGTTTATAATTTAGTAATAGTTTGTAATACAAATGTTTATACAAATATATAGAAATGTTTATACAAAAAAAATTGAGAAATTTTGAGTTGCACCCCACATTATTTGACCATATTCAAGGTGCACCCCACTGTTTTGCCATATTGTACAATACCCCCCACTTTCGTCAAAAACTAACGGTCAATAGAGTTGACCGTTAATTTTTGACCGAAATACCCCTAGCAAATCACCATTATTACCAGTTCTCCCTCGTCAGCTTGGAAAAATAGAAGGGGCATTTCGGTCAAAACTTAACGGTCAACGGAGTTGACCGTTAGTTTTTGACGGAAGTGGGGGGTATTGTACATTATGATAAAACAGCGGGGTGCACCTTGAATATGGTTAAATAATGTGGGATGCAACTCAAAATTTCTCAAAAAATTTTATACAAAGATTACAAATATTTATAAAAATTTTAAAAAAACATTTCTCCCTCTTCCTTTATCCGGGCTTGGGACCGACAAATGCTTGTTTGGCATAGGCGGAGTTAAAAAATATTTTTTTTTAAAAGTAAAAAATAGTTTTTGAAAGTATAAGTTAAAAAATTTGAATAGTATAAGTTAAAATTAAAATTTTGAATAGTATAAGTAAAAAAAAAATAGTTTTTGAAAGTATAAGTTAAAATTTAAAATTGAAATGTATAAGTTTAAACGTACATACCTGATACCTTGCACCGTAGCCTCATTGTTGTTCGCCTTCATGCAATGAAAGCGATTCCAAATCCAGCTCGTGGATGTCATGATCTTCTTCATCTTTCTGGTTTTGTGTTCTTTTATCGGCATTCATCCAATCTTGTACGCACACGATTGCTTCCAGAATATCGGGCTTCAAGCGGCTCCTCCTATCGCTCAACATCCTCGAACTTGCACTAAAACATGACTCCGATGCTACCGTCGACACCGGGACCATCAGTAGATCACGTGCTATGTTAGAAAGCACAGGAAATCTCTTGTTGTGTCTCTTCCACCATTCTAAAACGACGAAGTGATCTGGAGTCTCATCTTCGTCTTGATAAGAGTTAAGGTAAGCAGACAACTCTTGAGTAGGTTGGGAAGATTGCTTTTGTTTCTTCCTTTGTAGTATGCGACCGGCTGCTGATAGCTTAGACGCCAAGCCGGAGCAACTACTAGCCCCCCTCTGAGTTGGTCGGGTCGACGTTGCTCCTTCTTCGTACAGTATAACTAACCTGTCCAAAGCCACTTTAACTTCTGCCTTCATGTCAGAAACGTCTATACCCATATATTCTCCATATCCTTCTAATAAAACCTCTACGCCATCCAATTTGATTGTAGGATCAAATATGGAAGCCAAACAATATAAAAGAGGTACTTCACCCCAATATTTCCTGAATTTGGCTTCCATATTTCTCACCGCAATTTCAAAATTTGGATAATCTCTATATTTAGAAAATAAATAAGACATGTTACAAAGTTCACGTAAAGCTAAGCAAGATGTGGGATAATAAACACCAGAAAGAGTTAATGTAGCATTGTAAAAAACTTCTAAAAATTCACAAACACTTTCAGCTGCTACCCAATCATCATCAGTAACCTGATAGTCAAAGGTGGCATCCGAAGTACAATAATATGTAATAGCACTCTTAAAAGGAATTGCAGATTTCAACATCAAGTAGGTGGAGTTCCACCTAGTTGGTATATCCTTCACAAATCTTCTAAAAGTCATACCAAAATGTGCGCAAGTGCATGCAAAACTTTGTTGTCTACTTGGAGACGAGTTTAGGTGGAGCAAGCACTGTCGTAGAGTGTCTAAATGCGGTTCAAAAATTTTTAAACATTCTTTAACAACTAAGTTAATTATATGGCAAGCACACCTAACATGCATAAGTCTACCTTCTAAAATAGGCTTAAAAATTACTGACAAAGAAGACATAGCAGCATTGTTGTTTGATGCATTGTCCAAAGAGACAGAAAATTTTTTAGCGTGAATATCATATTCACGCACGTGTCTTGAAATCTCACTTGAAATTACAGCGCCCGTGTGTGGACATTCTATAAGTTTAAGACAGATGATGCGTTTTTGCAACATCCATTGTGCATCTATATAGTGTGCAGTAATACAAATATAAGCATAACTCCATTTAGTAGTCCAAATATCAGAAGTAATAGCTAATTTACTAATATTTTCAAAATCCGCTTTCAAAGCGGCTTTCTGCTCGTTGAAGAGACGAATGGCCTCCTTTCGAGCTTGTTGCCTACTCACTTTAGTAAAGGAGGGGTTTAGAGAAAGTGATACATAATCTCGTAAAGATTCGCTTTCACCCGTCGTGAAAGGAAGTTCGTCACGAATAATATGTTTAGTTAATTCGGTTTTATGCCTAGCAGCTGAATAAGTAAAGTTACCAATTGAAGAACCGGTGGCGCCGAAGCTTATTTGGGTTTGGGACGCTTGAAGTGTGTCCTTTCCGTAGCAAGTGTCGTAGTGTCTGGATATAGTCCCGGTGCCACCGTCCTTCTTCCATGCGTACTGGTTGCAACATTTCTTGCATTGCGCCTTGTACGGTTTCGGTTCCCCCTTGGCATCTAAAACAAACGAACCATCAGGATTAGTTTCAAAAATTATAGTAAAATAATCCCAATACTTAGACCTTTTTTTTCTTTTCAGGACGTTGGGTGGTACTAGCTACTTCCGGAGGAGATGGTTGGCACCCCTCCGGAATCGGATGGGTGGCTACTTGCTCAGGTGGAATTTCATTACCGTCAAAAAAATTACTAAAATAATGGTAAGTCTGTCCAGCAAGATCAGGTGGGTTTGAACCTTCACCAGCCATATATAAAATAGAATAAAGTAAACTACGTTAGAAGAAAGTAAGAGATTGAGAGGAAGATCGGGAAGCCGTAGAGCCGGAATGGAGTTGGGAGCGAGATCGGGAAGCCGTAGAGCACCGGGGAGGGAAAGTCGTAGAACACCAGAGCACCGTAGAGAGATGTAGAGACTTTGTGAGGAATGAGTTGTGTTTGAAAAATGGAATTTTTGGGCTATTTATAGGAATTTTTTGGGATTATTTTGGTAATTTTAGGCCAAAAAAGACCAAAATACCCCTCCCAACGTTTTAATAACGGCTATATGGGAGGGGTATTTTGGTAAAAGTACCCCCCCCCCAACGGTCAAAACTTTGAAAAAAAAAAAGGCCTCCAACGGTCGGCTGCAGCTGGACCGGTCCCAGCGGGCCGGGCCGGGCCGGGCCAATTTAATAAAAATAAAAAAATAAAAAAATAAGACCGGTCCGGGCCGGGCCGGGCTCGGGCTGGGAGGGGGGCCCGACCCGAACCGAATGAGCGTGGGGGGCCAGGCCGGTTCGGGCCCACGGCGGGCCGGTCCGGGCTTATAGGGGGGCGGGCCGGTCCGGTCCACGGGCGGGCCCGGGCCGAACCGGCCCAGTGAACACCATGACTATATAGTCACATAAAATCTTTAACTCTTCTCTTTAATTATGAAAAACAAACACTTGTTCATTAGCTAATCCTTCTCGATTTTCAATGGCTTCAACGCATGTTAAATGTGTCCGGTCTCGATTTGGCACATGCAAATTTCCACCTCTATTCATAAAACGATTTCTCTTTGCTAGACTTTAAGCTCAATTTATAGGATGGTACGAAAATAAAGACCGAAGTGTACGAAGTTGATAACATGGCTCTTCTTAGTATTACTAGTACTTTTTTGTTAGTATTCTAGGAGGTACTTGTTTCATATGATCTCCCTTGTGGTGGTTTATGGGACTAGACGGAAACCCATTCGATTCGACCCGCTTTCCAAAACCTGACGATTCCCTATAGTTTTTTTTTTTTTTTTTTCCATTTATCAAGTCATTCGAATCAATTAAGTTTAGACGAAAGCGAAAAATATAACTAAAACGATTTTTAAGTCGATTATAGATTGACTAAATCGATTATTGCCTCAATATTCTTCATCATCACCTACGACCACAACCGTCCAGGAGGACCCTCCCCCTTGCAAAGCCAGAGCTGCAAGAAGAAGGGGACAAGAATTGTCATGGCAATATAGCACCAACATGGTGAGCTTGGCATTGCCACCACCGGTGGTAGAAGCAGACTAGAATGACTTCTTTGATGAGCTTGAGGAACTCCCCATGTCCTCCTCATCCCTCACAAGCTTGTGGTGGAACAGCATCTTTGATGAGAGAGTGATTCTGTTGATGGTGGATGGATTAGAATATCGCACAGTGGTTCCTAACAGAACCCGCCGTCACGTGTCCGTCCTCCACCGGTCGGAGACATTTAACTGACGATAGAAAGAGGAGCTGGTTTTGTGGGTCCCACGTTCCGATTAACGGAGAATCGACACATGGCATCGATTTTACTACAGTAATCGTCCCGACATTTTCTTAAAGAGTAATGTTATTCATACCTTCAAATTGTCCCTCCAATACATCCCTCCTTATGTGGCCGCTGACGTGACATGTTAAATAATATTATGTGTCATCTGACATGGCCGATGACATGGCAAATTTTAACCCAAAAAGTTAATTATCCAATTTTGTCAATGTTAATTTAATGTTAATATTAATTAATGTTAATATTAATATTAATTAATATTAATATTAATGTTAATTTTAATTTTAATGTTAATGTTAATATTAATATTATTGTTAATGCTAACGTTAATATTAATGTTAATGTTAACATTAATGTTAATGTTAATTTTAATTTTAAAATTTGTCACGTCAGCTACCAAATCAACATGCCATGTCAGCTGCCACGTAAGGAGGAACGGTTTGGAGGTACAATTTGGAAGGACAAATAGTATTATTCTTTCCAGGGGCGGAGCCAGGATTAAAATGTTGGGGTGGCCGTGGTACTATATATATTAGAAAAGTTGACATGTTAATTGAACTTCATACCAAAAATAAAGACGAAGCAAAAATAAAACTTTTAACAAAGGTAAGGTTCGAGCCCATGTTCTATCATTAAAACACCAAAAGTGCTACCACTAGACCAACTTATTCATTATGCATTCAAGGCTCAAACATATATATATGTTACAACTGAATATATATATATATATATATATATATATATATATATATAGTAATTACCATTTTTTTTTTTAAATTGGGGGGGGCCGTGGCCCCCCTTAGACTCCATGTAAATCCGCCCCTGATTCTTTCTTAAAATATATATGCATGCTTCTAACTCTAGCATTCTGTTTCTTTCTCTCTCATACTATATAGAAAGCAAATTAGTAGGGGCAACACACAAAGTGTCACATCTTTTAGAAAATATAGATAATTAGTGTTTATATCCTAGATTTTATATCAGCTTAGAGTTTAAGTCATAATATGTTCATTTCAAAAGTTTGATTTTTTTTGTTTGTTTCTTTTTTTTTTCATTATACATTCTTTTCCAATATGTGTTAATATGTGTTGGTTGTTTCCCTTGTACTTATGTTGAGTGTATAATGGGGGAAAAAAAAATCTTGAAGTTGTTATAAAATACAGGATCCGAACACTAATTAGCCTTTAAAAATATGGCCATTTTTTATATTTAAATTACCCTTCAAAAAAAGGTAAAGTATAACACACAATTTCAAACACCCAAACTTATTCTCTCTTCCACAACATTTCAAACATTCAAACTCCTATTCTCTCCTCTCATACAATTTTATTTTCTCTTGCAACTTCTTACTCTTTCGAACACAATTATTGGTGGTTTCGAATCGATTATAGAGATTTATAAGCTTTAGAAGTCATGACAGTCGGGTTGGGAAAGATGAAAGACTAAATACTGATTAAAAAATATCCCGAAAAATCAAACCGAAATTATGTACCGATACCGAATTGTTGAACCGACTAAAATATGATATAATGGTAGTGATAACGGTTTGAGTGTAATACCATACCGAAAATACCGAACCGATCATATATATATATATATATATATATATATATATATATATATGATTAATTTTATACTACTCATTTACATTTTTACCTTTGTTTTTGTCAGTTTCTTATAACTTAGAATGTGTTTTAGTGGACTTGAAGTTATGTTAAGAATGCTAAGAATTTTGGAAACGAAGCGCGAAAACCGTTCTCCCAAACCAGAAATTCCTGCGAGAGAACCGAGCAAAAGTACACAAACCAAAAACGTCAAACACAATCGCAGACACAAAAATAACCTCCACTAATGGAATAAAGAGAATACACCCTCTATAAACTCCTCCCGATCCAACACGGATCACCACAACTCACTTGAAAGAAGAATTTTTTTGATTGCGGACTCCGAAAAACAAGAGATGCCGAAAAATTATTCGAAGCAATCTCTCCTTCACAATAGTCCTTAATCCTCTCTCTCTCTCTCAAAGATTGTAATCACTCTTGTTTTGAGATAATTTTTCAACTAGCATGCATCACCCTTTTATAAGCCTTTGGTAATCCATACATGGAAGGCCAATATATATGGAAACTTCCAATATGCATCAATCATATATTTAATAAAAATTCAATCATAATTGGCTTGCCATAATTGGAAGTCCAATTATATGGAAAGCTACTATATGAAGGGTCCAATCATAAATATATAATCAAAGTAAATATGAAAATCTAATCATATATTTCCTTACCATATATGTTCCAAAATAGGATCCATGCACTCCCCGAGTTTCTCCGACACACGGATGACGCTCGTCGCTCTCCGGGGTATTCTCCACATAGGTTGGGAACCTTACCCACTCCAACAAAGAATTGAATTTTTTTGATCTTTTAAGCTTATGTTTTTGTGTTCCCATAGAATTTTGAAGTGAATTTTGGTTACTTAAACTTATACTAAAGATTAAACTTAGTGACTTTGTTTGATCTTTTAAGCTCATTTTTAGGTGTTTGCGACTTGTTACATATTGTTGTAATAATTTTGATTAATTGTTTGGTTGCTAGAGGCTCGGCTTTAAAATTTAATGCTTCCATAAAAGTATATAAAAAAATATTATAGGTTAAGAGGTTTTACAATATTAAGTGTGTTGATTGATCAAATGTTAATTGGTAAAATAATGATACCGAAAAAAATCCGATCTAATACCGATTTAACCGAAACCGAAAAAACCGATCATAAATGGTACGATATTGGTATTGAATTTTTAAATACCGATTTCAAAAATACCGAAAAATTCGACTAAATACCGACCGATTATACCGACGCTCATCCCTAGTTATTAGAACTGCCAGAATTGCAGTCCTAAGACAAAGATATATACTATCTCTGTCTCAGGATTATCAAAAAAAAAAAAAGAAAGACCTATAGCCTTGTGGTTGACAGAGATGCATGTGGCCCGAGTGGTCAGGAGTTCGAATCCCAGTGAGAGCGATTCCATATATATATATATATATATATATATATATATATATATATATATATATATATAGTATTTGTATTATATTTATATCTATTTCTAACACAAAATAAAATGGATTTAGTAGTTAGTAGTAGAACTTATAATGTTTTGGGATATCTTTGGTTCAAATCCTCTCATCTTTATTACAAATATTTTTTTAATGTATATATTTATTTAAATGTTGACCGATTTTTCTAAGCCTAGAGTCGGACCATGTCGGACCTGAAAAGCTAAGAGCATCTCCAACCCTATTGTCTTGTTTTGTGTTATGAATCTTAGGTGGCATGGGACACAAGACAATGTCTTGTATAGGTGGCAAGATTATATTCACAAATGACAATGAGTTTAAAAAGTTATCTCCAATACAAAAGTATTGAGAAGACAATACAAAGTAATTTTTACAACTTCCAAGACAACTTTTACTCTTCTACTTCTTTTTATAAACATTTTTATTCACAAATGATGATGTGGACATAAAGACATTGTAAAGTGCATTGTCTAGATCTAGACAACCAACTTCACATTATCTTTGCCATGTCATTGTCATGTCAACTCCACACTTTATTTCACATTTGCATTGGAGAAGTACTTTTGGAAAAAAATGGTTGTCATTCCTATGTGGCAACCATTTTTTTCAAACTCACAACAGGGTTGGAGATGCTCTAAGTCCAGCTCAGACCTGGTATTACGGGATTGGCCAAGTCTTCGGGCCTGAAAACCAAAACACAGTCCGAACCTGCTTCGATAGTGGGCCGGACCAGATCAGCTTATTGACTAGGTCTGGATCGATCCGTTCTGATTTGACCTTGTCGAGTCCGAACCGAGTTCTAAGCCAACCGTGCAGCCTTTTTTTTTTTTCCGATACCCAATATAACGTTCGAAACTTTGTAAACACTATATTGCATATCATTTGGATCCGTCGTCCGACCTATTACACACATTGAATGGCTATAAAAAGAGCCAAAAATAAAAATAAATAAAACAATCATCCATAATCCTGCGTAATCTTGAATATAATTATTGCAAGCAAAAAGTTAAAAGGAGATGAGCAGAACGGCAAGCCTAACTTGTTAGGTGGCATTATTGTGAACCAGATTGAAATCATGGGGTCACGTCCATATTTTTGAGACCAGGCCATGGGAGATAGCTGTCATGCAGGCCCCATTTGTTGGTTGTTGGACATTCTTTAGAGTTTAGAGAGAGACATTTTCTAGCTAGTGGCAAGAAAGGTGAGGATAGGGTTATTTAGAGGTTAATGTAGATTTGAGTACATCTAAAGAACAAGGAAGCTTCAAACGAAAAGAAATGAGAAAGCAAAATAGTTTTTTTTTTTTTTTTTTTTTTTTTTTTGTGATACCAAACTCGGCTAGTTCTTGTGGTCAGCGACGAAAAGTATAACTTTTCTGACTAGGCAGACGTCTCGAAATTCAGAGCCGGTCCTGGCCCAGAGCGGCCAGGGCGACCGTCCAGGGCCCCATAAAATTTGGGGGCCCAAATTTTTTTTTAATATATATATATATATTAGTAATCTTGTATCAAACATAGAACTAATATGTAACATGATCCTCTTTTATCACAAAACAATTGTGGTGTAGTGTTAGTATGTTAAACTTCCACACAAGAGGCTAATAGGTTCAATTCTTAGCTGTGTTAACATTTTCTAAATTTTACTTGTAGTTCAATTTTTTTTTTTTAATATATGGGTCCCATTTTAAAAATTTGTCTAGGGCTCCCATGAACTCAGGGCCGGCCCTGTCGAAATTAAACTGCAACGAAAGCGTAGGTGTGTAAAAATTGAGAATATTGGACCCAAAAGGCATGCACATGCAGTGTGCACAAAGTTCTGTGCGTTACGTCGGACATCACAAAAAAAGCCAAAATAATTGAAAGAGAAAAATTGATCATTCATGTTAGTTACTTAAACACAGGTTTACTATTTTAACCATGAGTACTTTGAGAAACTTAATATAAAAATGATTTAGTTTCAACATGATACACTCAACTATTCCAATTTTTCAACTTAATATTCTAAACATTTTTTTACACGACAACTTGATATCATCAACTATCGAATATTTTCAATTTGATACCTAAAAATTAAAAATAACGAAATTATCACTCATTCTCCATACAACCTCCCCCCCCCCCCCCCCCCCCCCCCAAAAAAAAAAAAAAACCACCCCCCTCCTCCAACCACGTGCAACAGCGACGGCGGCAGCAGCGCCATCGTATGCAGATAGAGGGTGGAGGCGGAGAGAGATGGATGGACACGGGTATTTTTATTAATTTTTTTTAGAATATTAAGTTGATGTATACTAAAGTTTAGAATATCAAGTTAAAAATATGCAATGATTGGAAAATTTTTATTCTTTTACAGGGCTATCCACATTTCACACCCGGGGAATAAAGACTTAGATTCCTTTCCGATTAATTTGCAACTTGGCTTCTTGCTCTTGACTTGTTAAAGTCATGTAGTTGGAAACTATATTGTGCTCTCATTTAATCATTCATTCATCCATTGTTGATTCCTTGAGAAAGCTCCTAGCTAGCTGCAACTAGAATGGTATGTCAAACCCTTCCTTCTTGATCTCTACAGCTAAGTAGCAATCTCTCCTGAATTAAATTTGAATTCAATACCGATTACTTTCTACAAAGTCCCTCTCCAGTTCTTGTTTTCTACAAATTAACAGCTAGTCTGTAGTGTACGTTGGTTTTCTTGATGATGAGCTGTGCTTGATGGAGCTTTCTTTTTTTATGGAAAATATTTTCATCATAATTTTTTTTCATCAATTGTAGTGTTTAATAGCGTATATTTTCCACAGAATTATTTTTCAAATATCAATCGTTTTTTCTGTACTTTCCTACAAAATGATGGAAAATAAAACTGGTCCATTCCCTAGCAAAATATTAATTTTCATATATTATAACTATTTTTCGTGAAGAATAGCAACAGTCAAACACCGAAATTAATTCCGTGAAATTTTTTCCATGGAAAATTTTTTATTCTAGTAAAATAATTTTGTGGAATTAATTGTATCAGAGCTCCCAGTCGTGGAACGCGATCCCCGCGGCGAGACGGGAGGCCCTCGCCGCGAGGCAACGGCAGAGGATAAAGGAAGATTGCAGCGACGAAGACGACGACGAGCTCGACAAGGCAAATATACATACATATATATATTGTATATACGGAGCTGCTAGGTTGCTCCCGCGGTTTGTAATCGCGGACTTGACTGCCGGCTGACGTGACGGCCGGCCATTGACCCTGGTCCGAATGGAATCCGGAAATAGCATGAGGGGCCAATAGATGGTCACCACGTCCGCTGACGGTCACCGCGGGGCAAAATATCAATCTTCTATACATATATGTGCTCAACTAGTTTCAATATCTATTAGTATTGAACCACTGCTGTGCAGCCTCTGTCTAAGAAGTCCGGCGAATGGTCCAGCGGATCCAGCGGCGGCTACGCGACGGAGAAGAACGCCAACACTTCGTCGTCGCAGGAGTCGGAGGCCGGCGAGGAGGGCAGTAGCCTGCTGGAGCAGCACAGCGTCAAGCTCGAGAGCCTCGAGACGCGGATCGAGAAGCTGCTGGTGCTGAACGAGAAGATGGAGGAGAGAAGCAAGAAGCTGGAGCAGCTCGTCGTGCAGGTGGCGGAACACGTCGGCGTCCGCCACAACCTGGGAGGTGACGGAGGAGCTGCAGGAAAAATATGAACCGAAGGTCTTATTGTTCACTATTATGTTCTAATTGTTGGTATTGTTGATTGAACTATGTATGTGTAAGTTTCCTTTTAATTCGTGACATTTGTGTGTCTATCTATGATCACTATCACTATGTAATATCTGCCTTTGATGCAAGCAAAGGTTTGTAATCGCAAGTAATCTTGCAAATCCAGTGCCTGATTTGGTTGCAGCCATGGCCGGTCCGCGGGGGGGGGGGGGGGGGGGGGGGGGGGGGGGGGGGGGGGGGGGGGGGGGTGTGGTTGGATTGTCCTATGCGAAGCTAGTTTTGATTGTCTCCTGGCCTTTATTGTAAGTCGGTTCTGAAGGGTCACACGCGACTTCGACCTCTGTTGAGATCACACTTATAAGCAGAGAAGAGTTATCGGGCCAAGTCCGAAGTCTTGTCTGACTTACCCTCGGCCCTGATTGCAGGTGAAAGAGCCAAAGTTATATGTGAAAGCACTGTTTTTAGATTTTGATTATGAGGTTGAGCGTTGTTACCGGTCGAGAAGCAAGATCCAATCCATCTACTTCCTTCGTGTATATTTTCATATCACATAGATTAGATGATGAGATGTAGCAACATGTGTGGCGCCTTGACACGCGAATTGATACAACACGAAAACGTCGATCGTTGAACCAATGACACGCTAGTCGATACATGGGATGAAACATCAATCCTCGACAAAGAAGAACTGGAAATGAGAGCTAAAATCTCAATCCTCGTGTAGAAATTTAGAAGGAAAAAAAAGAGAAGAGAAATTAACCTAACTATATGTCTTAAGGAATATATTTTAATCTAAGTAGAAAATATCAAAAGATAATTAGAAGATCTAGCCCAAATCCATCAAATCGTCCAAAATAGACTTATTGTGGAAATTTTAGTTCGGCCCAACCAAAATTTTAGTTTGAACCCAACGAAGTTTTCAAAGTTTGGACTCCAAAACCAAAATTTTCTCGATTAAAAATTGTTATAATGCTCGATCGCTACAATTTCCTTTCTAAATAATGTCATTGCATCGTTAACAGAGTCGAAAACTCTGCGCCTACAAAGACAAGGAAAGAAAAAACAAGAATATCAAAGCAACTTAACAGTTCAAGCAATTGAAAGACACGGACAAGCAAGAGAATTATCAAGAAATATTTGGATTGAGCTAACTACACGCTTATAACCCCACAAATAAGGAAAACGTCCTTTCGAAGGGCGTTTCCATTTTTTTATATATTTTTTCTTTCGTTAACGGTTTAACGGAATATATAACGAAGAAAGTAAAAAATATATTTAAAATAGCATAAAGAGCAAAACGTCCTTCTTAAGGACGTTCTGGTGCTCCCTATGCAATTTTCACAAACTTTGTGTTTTGTTTGTGATTTGATAAACAATTAATGCACTGTATGAAAATTTTCGGAAAAAAAAAAAAATGCTTACAGGTACAAGGGTTAACACATGGCTTGTCTAATCGTAAAATAATAATAATATATATACATATAAAGGAGGGGAGAAAGGAAACTCACTCAAACTCCTGCATCGGAGCCTCGTTTGGTTCGCGGAATCTCCCGGTTGGAAAAGGAAAGTGATTACTTTCCTATGTTTGGGCGCCCAAGGAATTGAGAAGGAAAGGAAAGTGATTTCCAATGGAAGAAAAATTAGGGGGGAAAGTGATTCCATCCATCCAAGGAAGGAATCACTTTCCCACATTGAAGTATTCACTTTCCTTTCCAAATTTCTTGGCATTGCCAAACATCAGAAAGAAAAATCAATAGAAATTAAAGTTTTCCAAAAGAAAGGAAATGACAACAGAAGCGATGGTAGATCTTTGGACTCAGCTACAAAATCTGACATAAAAACGAGGAAGGGTCAATCCCAGGATAGCAGAGTACCACAATAGAAAGTTCTAAGATGGCCGAAAATGTACAACTAAACAATACACAACTATGAATAAAAGTAGTATAATAAGGATGAGTAGCTATGTAAGGTGCTAACTCACAAATATAGATGACATTAAAGTAAAGCTAGCTACATTAGAATAACACATAATCAAGACAATCAAGTCCTATGGGTTGCTACAGTTAGCTACCTAGGTTAGGGATTGGCATTGGGCCGGGCCGGGTTGTCCATGCCCATAAAGTTCGGGCTCGGACCGTGCATGGGCCGATCTTTTTTGGCCCTAGAGAAATTTTGGGTTGGGCCGAGTCGGACTTAATTATTATCTATGAAACTCAAACCCGCCCACAAGGATCGAACTTTTCGGGCCAAGTTGGGCCGGGTTGGAGTAGCTCTAAAAAAAATCCAAATGGACTTAGAAATAAAAGCTGACATGAAGCCTAAAGTAACAAATGACTAAAGTAACAAATTCATTAACACAAATGTCTAAAGTAACAAATTCACTGTTAATATAACACAAATGTCTAAAGTGGGATTCCAAATTCCAATAGAAGGTTACTGCATATGTGCATTAACCTTCCAATCAGACATGCATGCGCGCATATGTCTTCATTGCTTAATTTTCTCTTATGTGCTAAGTTATGAAAAGCAAAAAAAAGGAAATGACACAATATAACAGCACACTGCAAACAAGCAGAATAATCAGTGAGCTAGCTAGTGGAAGCTTGCAATTCCACCGCTTTCTCAATCAGAGACGTATTCATAAGATAATGACACTTGCAGAAACTATTGCATTATTAGCAATTCAATGTATTGTTAAGCGATCGATGATGCTAGGCTAAACTTTTCTGTCCGGGCTCGCACGAACTTGTATCGGGCCGGGCTCGGGCGTACGGATGCATAGCCCAAGCCCGACCCTATACTAATATGGATCGTGTCGAACTACCCTAATGACCGGACTCTATCGGATTTTAGCCCATCGGACTAGACGGACTTTTTGGACATCTATGGACTTCGGGCTACATGATGATCCCTAACCTAGGTGATCAGTCTAATTACTAGTGGAGGTCGAGGACACCATCATAACATGAGCTATATATAAATCAAGTGCATGGCAAGAGGAATGAGTACTTAGACAATGACCCGATATACGAAAATCATCATTGAGGGACACCATAGAAGAACTAACACGTCAACCAAGAGAGACTGAGGCCGTGATGTTCCTAAGACATGAACTGATTACATGGCCGGTCCTGAGATTCAGAGGACCATGTTCAGAAACTAAATTTAGGATCCTATTTTATGTATAAAAAAATTGGTGTCCTATATTTTAATGGTGTTAAGTTTAATTTAATTCTTCTTTAATAATTAATAAGAAAATATCGTTTAACTTTCATGTATTGAGAAGAAATGTATTTGATCGAACGACTATAACGTCGAAATATTTGAAAAATACTACTCAACTCTACAAAAGCTACATATAAATTCGTTTGCAGAAGAAGCTTGTTAGCAAAGAGAAGACGAAACATATTGATCAAAATGTTCAATATACATACTAACAAGAAATTTATTAATTCGAATGCATTTTGGTTTGAATCATCTTTTATTTTTAAAAAATTGGTATTTTACTTGTTAAAAAATATACTAAGTTATTTTTTTTTTCAAGTTCCAATTATTTTTTGCAAAGGCTACAGGTTTCTGGCATGTAAAAGCTACTTTTAACAAAATTAATTCAAATAATATGCATCGATTTTTTTAAACCACATTATCCCCCCAAAAAAACCTTGTATTTTACTTACTAATTAATATTTTGTTCAACAATATATCAAATTCAGATAATATGCTAGTCTGCTATAGGTTTTTCGATGTAGAAGTTGTTTTAAAAATATATATTAATAAAATATGATATGTAAGGATTGAACCTTGTAATCTCCCACATGTAAAACAAACACTTTGCCACTTGAGCTACATTACAACATTATTATATTTCCTATGCATTCTAAACATATTATAACAACAAACTTCCAAAATTAAGGGTTCTTTGTATTAGATGGTCATGTTCAGTCGTTCCAGATGAACATGCTCAGGACCGACCCTGCTGATTCCATGCAAATCAAGTCCATAGAGTAATAGAAAGAAGGGCAAATTATTTATTTCTAGAAAGAATCACGGCCTATCAGGAGCGAGTACTCGGTCACCACTAATATTGTAAAACCTTGTTGTCATGAATGAGGATCCTCCCCACTCATTGTACTATGTGAATATACTAGTGAGTTATTGATATATATATAGATTAATCTCAATTTTTGAATCGTGGATTTCTGAAGAACTAACCTTACATGTCACACATGGCAAAGCTAGACATAATCGAAGGATTTATGATGTATAGTGGTAGTATGCCACTAAACTTTGAGACACACTAACTTGATAAATAGCTCAAATATATAACAATTAACATGTCTTTGTCCTTTACATAACATAATTTGTAGTAATTAACCTAACTCAAGTCTTATGAAATAAATCATAATCTAACTAGGAAAGTATCTAAAGATAATTACAAAATTAATTAAAAGATTCAGCCAAAATTAATGTAAATTTCCAAAATAAACCTCGACCACCTCGAAGTAGAATTATGATTTAGGCCAATCTGAAATCTATTTTTTTTCCCTGAGTTGAAGCCATGTAGAGAACCGTAATTTTGGTTTAGCTTGACAAGAATTTCAGTCAAAGCTTGTTTTAATTGTATCTGCGTCACTCCTAAAATATGTAACTTTAAAAGAGATCTTCTTGAATATTGATTATAATCTTTGCCGTACTGACACAACATATAGGACACACCATGGTAAGAAAACAATGATACTGACACAACATCTATTTTGGTGTCTTGATTTTTTTTTTTGTGTGTGGGAGTTTTAGGGTTGTGTTTGATTCACAGCTAGGGTAGAACATGGAATAGAATCACGCAAAAACTAATTTAAATAATAATTAACATCCAAACCTTACTCATAAGAAGTTTATAGTCGTCATCCTCAATAACCAATCATAAAACTCCATTACATGCATCTATATATCCTTTTTCTTCTTCCTTTTTTTTTTCTTATTCTTTTTTTTTTCCTTTCTCAAAAGGAGGTATATTTAATGGCTAAAACCTAAACTTTTAAACATATCCTAACCGTCCAATACTTCTAAACACAAAAAAACAAATTTAGGCCTCGTTTGGTTCGCTATAATGTAGTCGTAATCGCAATGCAATCAAATAAAAAATTTATTTATCTTTATTTGATTATATTACGATTACGATTACATTACAGTGAACCAAACGGGGTCTTAATCTATTCGAGTTAGATAAATACAATATGTTTACATAAGATGGAGCCAATCCTAACATTTAACTTCCGCACCTCAGGACCTTCGATACTCCTTCACTTAACATTGTTACGAAGATAACATATAAATTTTCGAACCTCAAACCTGACGTATATTCTATATTATAGATATAACCTAGAAGTTTAGAGTTGTGGTTAGATTGAAATTTAATTCGTTCATGTTCACGTAACATATGTACCCTAGTTTTTCACTAAAAAAATGGTCACGTTAATGGTTTTTATTTTCACATTGAAATCATATTTTTTCCTTTATTTTTTTGTTACAAAATGTGGCCGAGCAAAGGGTTATGATTATCATTCACAGGCCTCCCTACATATTTAAGCTCATTTTTTATTCTTTTATTGGCCAAATTTAAGCTTGCGTTTGCACATGAGTTATGGTGAGCTTAACATATTTGCTGATGTATTTGTCTTATTTATATACTCAATACGAAATTGATGTATAGTCAGCTTAGTACTAGCTCATTATTAGCAAATGCTGATGTGGCGGATAGAGATAACCAAGTTTACAGGTTTAGCTGATTAACATTAACATTAATATTAAAATTAAAATTAACATTAATATTTAAATTAATATTAATATTAACATTAACATTAACACTAATATTAATTTTAATATTAATATTAATATTAACATTAATGTTAATATTAACATTAATATTAATTTTAATATTAATTTTAATGTTAATGTTAACCAGCTAAACTTGTAAATTTGGTTACCTCTTTCTGTCACATCAGTATTTACTAGTAGTGAGCTTAGTCATGCTACTACTAAACTAGCCATACACCAAAATTGCATTCAATATTCTCGATTGAGACCTATGTACCGAAAAATTATTCAAACGAGTCGGACTCGCCGTACATTTTAATTTTGTTTTACTTGATGGCACGAAGATGACTGTTCCAAGCTGCCGGTACTGCATCCAGATACCATCCGGCTCATTGAACAATTTCTCCTATCGACCAAGCAAATACTTATTTTAGAGGACACGTGGAAATCGGAAGAAACCGACACCACCAACTACTTTTTCCATTTGGCCCCCCTCGCCTGTTTTTCTATTTTTACATTTCAGCCCCTCCCTCCTCCTCCAACTATTTTCCCACCATTTCACTCCTCCTCCAAACCCTAGCCAGGGTTTCTAGAGAGAGAAAAGCGAGAGCTTCTCAAATGGCGTTCTGGTGGCCGCTGCTCGTCTTCGCCTTCGCCTACGGCGTCTGCAGGCTCCTGCTGATGCTCATCCCTCCCAATGTCCCTTCGATCGAGGTCGACACTTCCGATGGTACCACTCTCTCCGATCCCAGCACTTCTTTAACTTAAGGTTCTTTTATTTAGGGTTTCTGAGCTTGGATCCATGGCAGTGACGGAGGATGGGAACCAGAACATGGAGAACAGCTTCATTTACGTGAGTTCTTGCAGGGATCGAAAATTGTTGATTGTTACGTGTGGAATTGTGTTGGCGATTGATTGTCGCAACATTTTGTGATTTTGTTGTGCACGATTTGTTGCAGATACCGAGGAAGGGGAAGCTGGCGCAGACGGACAAGGTTCAGTGTTACGAGCCGGCGACGATGAAGTATCTAGGTTTTTTCCCCACGCTGACGCCGGATGAGGTTTGTGACTTGTTCTCGAGGTTCAATGAAATAGATTTATGAAGCCTTTACTGAACTAAATAAGCTAATTCCTGTTATAATTGTTCATTTTGCTATGTTTCTATATATGGAACTGATGCCGAGACTGGAACTGTTATCTAGAAAAGGACATGAGTAATCACTAATGTGAAATTTGAAGATAATTTTAAGACTAATTAAATTACAACTTGATACCCTTAATTTAAATTACAACTTGATACCCTTAATTATTCAAGTTGTTCAAGTTGATATGCTAAACTTTGATAGGTATTAACTTGATACCCATAAAAAGACGAAACTACTTCCCTTCTCCCCCCTTCCCCCCATCCGGCTGCACCACCCCGACCCCGCAGCCCACCCGGTCCCACAGCAACACACACCCCCTCCGTCCGCAGTGGCGGCAGTAGCAGCGGCATCGTGCGGCGGGGAGAGAGAGAGAAGGGGGGGGGGGGGGGGGGCAGCGGGCTGCGGGGCCATGGTGGTGCAGCCAGGTGAAGGAGGGGGGGGGGGGGGGTAATTTCATCCTTTTTTAGGATATCATGTTGATACCTATCAAAGTTTAGGGTATCAAGTTGAAAATTATGAATAGTTGAGGGTATTAAGTTGTAATTTAGCTTAATTTAAATAAGGGTGAGATCTAGGCGAGATCAAAACTCTTCCCTGAGAAGTATATCCCACTTTCTTGTAGCGTAGTAGGAAGTTTCCCCCACAAATAGTACAACTACCCCTATGCCGGTGTTATCGGAGCATAAACCACTAAGGCTGAAAGACCCGTCCCTGCTCATGGGGAAGATAAATTTGTTCTCTCCCCATTTGCCCTTCTTACAAGACACCCTTCTTATACGGGAAAGAGGAGCAAACAGGGAAAAGTAGCACAAACTTAAAAGTTAGCTTTTTCTATAAACAAACAAATAAATAAATAAGGAAAATATCAAACATGAACAAATCTTGAATCGAGTCTGGACCCTGGACCTCGAACTGGGGACCTGCAAGAAGATTAGAACAAGGATGTCCTTGGCATAATTTTTCGATGCTTAAATCAGGCCGGTGGACTTTAACTGGGAAATTAATTACGTTGAAAAGTACAATGTACCTTTTTTTCTCTCTTGATTCCTAAGCAATTTATAGGAAACTAAGAGGACCATTACTGTGAATTTCTGAATAGGATCCCTGAGAATCGCGGACATTTACACCTGCATACTGGTGTCACTTGGATCAGATCTCATGGATCGATTTTGTGTGCATGTTGGTCCGAGCCTGTTATCCATCATAAACAATGGAATGGACTGTGGAGAGATTCTCAGGTTTCAAGAAAGTACAAGGAAAAGGACTTCTAAATATGTAGAGATGGGAGGAGTATTTCAATGCACCTTATTGGGATTTTTATTATAGCTTTCAAATATATTTATAATAATCTGAACTGATAGGGGGTAAAAGTGACTTATGCTTTAGAAATTCATGACTCTCGCCATAATCTTTTAATTTGTTTGAAAGCTACATGAGGGATTCAGGGTATCTCCTTAGGCTGTCAGTGGCTTATAAAAGAAATGAACTGTCAGCATATCAAGAGATTGAAAATACTGATAGATTGTATAAGTTGGACTTGGTTCAATTTCAGGTGCTTTTGAAATCACCATCTAGAGCTTTAACCTTTTACTATCAATTCCCACAGACAAATAATGATCTTTTACACCACAAACTTTGTAAGTTTGCACATTTCACCAATGTTGGAATAATTTTAGCCCATTGAAATTTCCGCTACATTCATCTGAGTATTTGAATTAATTATGTTACCCTAAAGCCAGTTACATCAAACACCACTTCCATAGTTCGTATTATATTTTTAACTTGTTATCATATTTTGTTTCTCATTTTCTAAGTCATGGCATATATGAGGGTTTACAACAGGCTGTAAATAATTCTTAAATTACTTTTCTTGGATTGAGGCTGTAAAAAGAATATGGTTCTTGTTAATGTTACAAAGGACATGGCGCTTAACTGTAAATAATATCAGCAACGGGGAATAAAGAAAATTAAGTGGTACCTAAAATGGTGGTCAATTCATGGTTTCTATTAGTTCCTAGTGGGTGTGGTTGACAATCCAATTTTATCTAATTCTTGTTATGTGTTGAGGATCAATCATTTCATAGTGGTCTAAGATGGTTTTTCTTTATAAGGTAGATAGGAGATGATCATATCTTGGTTGGATAATTAGGAATTTTTGCTTGCAATGTGGATTATCTTCTTTGCACCGATTCTGGTTTCATTCATAAATAGAAGTAGTTTTACATGGACTCCTGTGTTGTGATGTAGGGCCGTTTAGAAAAAATATGGTCGAGAATGTCATAATTCTGGTAATGTGATAAAGATACCAAACAGGGTATGCTAGATTCCCAGATTTGTGCAAATAGCATCGGATGCTGAAATGTAAGAGTGGAGGGATGTATTAACTGGTCATCACATCCCACGTCAGATTCCTGGAATATGATGTCATCTAGAAATGTTGCAATCAGTGTACCAAACATAGACTTAGAATTCTGTGACCATTGAGCAGACCTGCTTAGAGAAGTCCTCTTCCCTTACTTTTGCATATTAATTGGGTGGATCTGTTAGTCTTTGACTATCAATACGATCATTTTACAGCTTCAAAAGTCACAACAAGAGTAAAAAACACGAACAGCAACTATACGTATGTTTCCTCCAAAAATCTGTTACAGGCAGTCGTGGAAGGGAAAAGACATGAATACTAGCAACCGAGACTTCTACTTTAATTTGAACTGATATTTCCCTTGACAAAATGGATTGGTTGCACCATCTAATTCGTTATTATGTCTTCTCTTTAATTTTGGTTACTCATCTAAGAGAGTTGAACTTTCGTACAACATTTGCATTGACATAGGCATGAATTTGTCATATATATACTACATGGTTCCATATTTGGGAAAAAGATTAAACCCTCAAATGTGTAAAGTAGATAGTTTCAAGCTTGTCCGCAGATGTACCCTTTCTTTAAGAGAGATTTCCTGTGACGTGGCTTTTGACCATCTTATCATCTAAACCCTTTCCTAGTCCACGAAGCTCGGAGGAGGGATCTTGGAAGCTTGCTCCTTGATTTCATGAGCTTTAATTGCTTAACCAAAAAGTAGGTATATGCACATGTTTAACTGGCTTGATAATGTTTCTTGAGTCGAGTCTTGCTCCAGAAACAGATGCCGTTTTATCAGGGGAAGGCTTAAATGTAATGATGATTTTACATCATCCTGATAATAGGAGATGCCTAGCTTTTTCTCTTTTTAAGTTTATAAGTAATTTTTTCTTTTCTGAGCTTAATACGTGGGTTCTTTATCTATTTGTATGTATAAGTGGAAAGGTTTATGGGAACTAATTCGACTCCTGTAGATGCAAGTATAGAATTTTGATATATTTTTTTCCTTTTCCTTTATGCTTTTCCTCATTTCTCAATTTAACTAAATACATTTTGTGGAGAGTTAACCTTTACTAATTGGTCTAACTGCAATTCATTTTGTCAGGTTATGGAGCATGTGGAACAGGCTAGGAATGCACAAAAGGTGTGGGCAAAGAGCAGCTTCAGACAAAGACGACAATTCTTGCGAATCCTTCTGAAGTACATTATAGAACATCAAGAGCTTATATGCGAGTGAGCACTTCATTTCATGTATAAGATATTCCTATAATGAACATTGTCTGTATAAATATATGATTTTAATTTGTGTGACGAAGAACAAAGTTCCTCAGATATTTCTTCAAATAACTTCAATCTCAATTTTGTACACAGAGTTTATTATTCATTGGAGTTTCTTATAGATCTGATAAATTTTCATTGATCGACCACACTACTTGATAAATAACCTAACTTTCATGTTTTTAATAACTAACATGCTTCTGGTCTGTAGAATATCTTCTCGAGACACTGGAAAAACGATGGTTGATGCTTCTCTGGGAGAAATAATGACAACATGTGAAAAGCTCACTTGGCTTCTCTCAGAAGGTGAGAAGTGGCTAAAGCCCGAATACAGGTATGATAGATTTCTCTTATTATTCTTCATTACAATGTTACATTGGTATACACAACCAAATATGTCTATTTTTTAGTTTTTTTCATATCCATCAAAATTTATTGGTACGCACGGATAGAGTGGTAAGCAGGTTTACTCTTGATAAGAGGTAATCTTCTAAACTCTGATAGCTTAGCAGCACTCAGAAGTTTTAAGCCAAAATGACTATAAGAAGATGGCAAGTGTATGAATGTGAGCCTTCAATAGTTAATTGTGGTGCCTTTTTGACTTGATTGCTGCACTGTGGTATTTGATAGAGACAAATATGCTATCTGAAAGTTACAATGGCATTTTAAAGTAGGATTATAATTGACGTCTTCATAATCTTTTCTTTAGAATTGTAGACAATTGTACCCTTATATATGTAGCGATTTTACTAATGCTTGAGTATATTAGTTAAGAATCTAGTATTCAATTAAGCTTCTATCATTTCAGATCTTCTGGGAGGTCAATGTTGCACAAAAGAGCAAAAGTTGAATTCTACCCTTTAGGAGTAGTTGGGGCAATTGTTTCTTGGAATTATCCTTTTCACAACATGTTTAACCCAATGCTTGCTGCAGTATTCTCAGGAAATGGTGTGGTGATAAAGGTATCAACCTTTACTATACATATCACCTCTGTATTGTTTTGACTTGTGACAGATACCCACGAGTGTGTCTCTGTAAATGCTCAACTTGTGTGCTTTTCATCACTGTGGTTTGACTCGTGTTACATTATTTATTTTTTTATTGTTGCTTTGATATGTATATAAAAGGAATTCCGTCCTATTGTCAGCATCGTGTACATGTTCCTGCAAATGTGATGAAAGTCTTCAGCATGCTTGATTCTAAAATATGATTTGTTGGATCTAAAGAAGCCTTAAAATCAAATTACAACAAGAACGTTATCAACAGTGTTTTTATCTGATATTTTGGCAGGGTGCATTAGTCCTTTTCTTCCATTCAGCTCCATCAGGGTCCATCTCCACTGTAAGATAGCAACTGTCGTAGCCATTGTATCCTCTTTCCCTGTTAGTTTGGCTACCTGTAGGTCTAGTAGCTCCTTCAACTACAAGTCTGCCATTACTAACAGGTGTTGCATCTACTAGTCCCCCTTGCACATTCCAAACCATCTCAAATGATTTCCCTACTCTTTTCCTCAATTCTGACCACACATAATCTCTCAAGAATGCACTTGCTTGACAGCATTAGTCATTTCCATTTTATCTTGTGCATAATTATTTTGTCGTGCTTCTGGTGTACTTGGACATCCAAACTTCTGTGTCCTAGTCTAGCATAAGCACCACACGACACTGGTAACAGACAGGAAACTAGCAGGATGAGCATCCAATTTTCTCGTTTTGAAGTCATAATCATCTTTGCTACTGGTGTCTGTATTTGTAATGGTAACCTAGGAGTAATCATCTTCATCCAAGTTCTCCATCAGAATGGGGTAGAATGGAGTTGGCTTTGTAGCACAAGAAAGCTCCATAAAGGATCGGTCGAAGTTTTTATGACCCGGCTGTCGACCCGACGTCAACCCGCTATGTTGGAGCCAAATTTCTAGCAATGGTAGCTATGAGTCATGTGGCTAATGTTTTCTTCCCCATTAATTGATGCTCAACAAAAGTAACTGTTATCCCAAATTTCTGGGGTCGGCTATTCAAATCCTCTTCTTCCATTCGGCTCTGTTAAGGTCCATGCCCTATGTAACTCTTAACAAAATCCATATTCTTCTTTAACACTTCAAACCATGTTCATCTAGGCCTACCTCTAGTCCCAGCGGCTCCATTAAGTACTATATTATCGTTCGTCCTTACGGAAACATCTGTTGGTCTGCTCTGCACTTGTTCAACTACCTAAGTCGGTTTCTTTCATCTTGTCCTCAATCGGCGCCACCTCTAACTTCCCACGGATATACTCATTTCTTATCCCATCCTTAAATGTATCGCCACTCATCCTCAGATTATAATCTATAATCTACTAGGTTACCATGAATGGCCCTGCCAGTCAATTAGGCAACCTTACAAAATCTGTAATAGGTCAGCTCTTCCTCCAGTTGGGCTTGCGAGAGTTTGAGTTTCATAAAATGGTGGAGCCTGGCCAAGGCTCTGTTGACCATATCTGAAATAATGGTTCAAGCCAATCTTGTCTCGAAGTGAGGCTAATTATGTATATGCTTGCTCAGCCTTATGCTGGAATGGTATGTTTGAGTCCTTGAATCTAACTGTATCAGCCAGATTTTGCGATATATTAGTGTATATCTCTAAATGCTTTAGCAACTCGGTCATCGTTCCACTCATATTCTATATGACTATTGAGTGAGCAATGAGGCATGCCTTGCTGTTTTCTCTTATTGTGACTAACCATGTAATTTGGTGTTTTAAAAAAGGGCCACCAACTGCACAATAACCGTTTCTCTTCCAAAGATTAATTTCATAAACTATTGTGTCTTGTATTTCTAAATTTCTGAAGTTCCTTATGCAGCATCTTATTTGGTGAAACTTGTGTAGGTTTCAGAGCATGCTAGTTGGTCTGGTTGTTTTTATCTAAGAATCATTCAATCTGCTCTGGCTGCTGTAGGAGCTCCAGAAAATTTAGTTCATGTGATAACAGGGTATGTTTTTATGGAGTTCCTAAGATTTTACATTATTTATTGCAATTGGATTATTATTTTAAGTGTTTATTAATACTAGTGCTTTTTCTTAGCAGTTTTGCAGAAACTGGACAGGCTCTTGTATCATCGGTTGACAAAATTATTTTTGTTGGATCACCTGGTGTGGGAAGAATGGTATTTATTTCCTCATGAATATTTTGATCATTCCAATTGCCGAGCTGTATTTTAGTTGCTAAGATACATTCTAAAGTTCAGATTCATAAGTTCTTGATCGTTTTAATATTGAATTTAATAATTCTTAGTGGGGCCTGGTGCTATAGTCCTTTCATGTAGTCATCTATAATTTTCGTGTAGACTTCACAAACAATAGATAGATATATTATTTCATTAACATGATATGTTCTTAAAGTTTCTGCTGACTGATGAATGAATGGAATTCAGTCTGCTAGTGCCAAGTGATTACGAAATAAGTGTGTTCCTTCCCACATTTCTTCAAATCCAATCAAAACTTTTTCTTTCCCTTGCTAGAGTATTGGGTACCAACTGGTTTAGTAATGTTGTTCCACAAAACCAACCCTGGTGGATGAGTATTATATGTTCTTTAAAACAGACAATAGCCTGTGGTAATGAAATTCTCCTAGAAAACCAACCTGGTGAATGGGTGAGCAGTATTCCTTGTACAGCCAATAGCTTTGCAGTAATGAAGGATAAAGTGTTGTATGAAGTGGAATTGTTAAAAAGTCTGTTCATAGTTGACCTCCTAAAATCATGGCCTTCATCATATAAAACTTGGGACTGCTATGCATATGATCTACTGTATTTACTGCTTCCAGTAATCAGACATGTTCTTGCAGTGCTCATATTTTTCTTTTTCAACTGTGTTACAGATCATGAAAAAAGCTTCAGAGACATTAATACCTGTAACACTTGAGCTTGGTGGTAAAGATGCATTTATTGTGTGTGAAGATGTAGATGTATCTCATGTATGGGAAGTTCCTTCTATCACTTTACTGTTTGTACATAATTGTTTTATTGGATATCCCTGTGACATGTTTAAGACATGCATGCTACTTACAACTAATAATTATCTTCTTGAAGGTTGTAAATGTTGCAATTAGAGCTGCTCTTCAGTCCAGCGGACAAAATTGTGCAGGTGCTGAAAGGTTTTATGTTCACCAGGACATTTATTCTACTTTTGTTGCTCAGATTGTCAAACTTGTAAAATCTGTCACCGTTGTAAGTACTTTCTTTCTAGCAAATTAAACTTGCATATGTTATATGTCATGGTGCAGGTTTCTAATTATTTCCCTCATTTTGTAACTCCAAATTTTTTTCTTTGCTCATTTACGCTAGCTTTACTTAAAGACATCAATGTCTGACACAGCTGAATCTTGTACTTCGTACTAAATCATTTGCAAACATGTTTCAAATTTAGGTGAAAAGGGGTTTAGAAAGTAAACTAATGCATTCTAGTTAACGGCCACAAAAGTCCTAATTGTGTGTTGTGGGGATGCAGCATCCTCATACCACATGCTGTTTGAAAGAGATTGTGGAAGTGGGATGCATTCTAAACTAGAGTTTACATTAGTATTTGCATTCATGAAGTAATTTGTGTACATGAAAATTACATGATGTTGGGGCATAGTCTACTTTTTGTGTGAAAACAGAAGCAACCTCTGCTATGTCATAAAGATAGGATGTTGGGTCATCCAGATATATCCTTATCGTTGTGTTTTTAAATTTCTTTTCTGCTCAGTTTAAACTCACTCTTACGGGACTGTATATCAAGCACGACATGAAGATTCTATCTTTAATATAGTTTTGTGAATAAACCGACACCGAAATAAGCAGGCTTTCCTCCTTTTTTAAGTCGTGCTTTCATAGGAATGAATTATAAAGTAGGGTGTTAGTGCTATATAATGCCAGCATTTGTTAAGTTAGTAGGGTGAAAAGTCCATATAATAACTATTTGTATCTATGTTCTAAGCCGTTGTCAATTGAAGAATAAAATCACAGAGTTTCTGCCATCATAAATTATATTGAATGACAGACCATTTCGTGTAGGGTCCCCCACTAGCCGGCAAATATGACATGGGTGCAATCTGCATGCAAGAGCATGCAGACAAACTTCAACATCTTGTAAATGATGCCGTGGAGAAAGGGGCAGAAATTGTTGGTAGAGGAAGATTCGGAAATTTGGGAGAAGATGCAGTTGATCAGTTCTTTCCTCCAACGGTCATTGTGAATGTTAATCACACCATGAAACTGATGCAAGAAGAGGTAACTGTAGGACATAGAAATCTTGAATATATCTATAGTACTTCCATGATCAAGCACTGAATGAATTTGAGCATCTACTGTTCTGCAGGCTTTTGGGCCAATCATTCCAATCATGAAATTCACTACTGATGAAGAGGTTATAGAACTTGCAAATGACTCAAATTATGGACTCGGTTGTGCTGTGTTCTCTGGGAGCAAAAAGCGGGCCATAAAGATAGCTTCTCAGTTACAATGTGGAGTTGCTGCAATTAATGATTTTGCATCAAGTTACATGTGTCAGGTATGAATGTGCTGTCATTACATTTCTTTAGTTGCTTTTTATGCTGGATACCTTTCAAACCCTATTTAATCTTCCAAAATGTTGATAGTATTTCTATTTTGAAGATAAAACATTTATAAGGTATATGTTATAACATTTTCAGTTTGATGAAATGAATTTCAATCGTCTTCAAAACGTAGGTATATTGGTGTAAAAACTGCAATAGCTAATTGATGAAATCATTTTCTGGCTTTGGTATATAGGTCTCACGTATCAATTCTTGTTGCTGCTTGATGACATTTTTTGCTGCCATTGTATAGGTTTAACTGCTAACTTAACAGTTAACAGTAGGTTGACAAAAGGTTCTTGAACTCAGGGTCGAGAAGTGAGAGTGACATTTTTGGAGAGTTACGTAACCGTCTGTAGCTCTTTCGGGTTTGTTAACTTTTAACGACTGAATTGCTTCAAGGTTTGTTCATGATTCAACTTTCTTTACTATTTATGTTGCAGAAAGCAACAAAAAAAGCACTTGTAACAGATAAAAAGGAGTTCTGCAAATCCTACCGTATGAATACATGTTGTAGAAAAAGAGAATAAAAGCATAGCATTACTACAGCTACAAGAATGCAAAGCGTACTTAGGCTTTCTATAAGTTCTTAATTTTTAAATTGTACAAGTTTCTACTCATTTGCCATTTCAAACACACTCATCTTTCAACAATAAATAACATTTTCCTCAACTCCTCCCATCTATGTTTCCATCACAGTCCTTGCCGTTTGGTGGTGTGAAACACAGTGGATTCGGGAGATTTGCTGGAGTTGAAGGATTGCGAGCTTGCTGTCTTGTGAAGTCAGTGGTTGAGGACAGGTTCTGGCCCTATATCAAAACAGTTATACCAAAGCCTATCCAGGTCTGCTACAAGATGATCAATCTGTAAGCTAAGCTAATCGACTCTCCCCTACATGCTACTAGATTAATTTTGTTTTCTCTTCTTCAAACAGTATCCGGTTGCGGAGAATGGTTTCAAGTTTCAGGAATCACTTGTTGAAACTCTCTATGGCATGAATATATGGGATAGACTCAGAGCGCTGACCAATTTACTGAAGATCCTTACTGATCAAAAGTCCTCCCCGAGTACACAGAAGAGAGAGCGATGACTACTATACCCAATCGTAAGGTGGCTGACAATTTTTTTGTCAACTTGGTTTTATATTTTCACTCGTAAGTCACTTTACTGCTTAGGTAAGGATGCCAATTTTGTCAATCTAAGATTGGTCACATGTAGTGTCTACTATTTTATCTCCTTCATGTCGTTTCGCAGAGGAATTAGATGGGAGTTGCAAAGTAAAACAATTCAAGTTGCTCAGCAAACAGGCATTAGATATTCCAATTCCTCTATGTAAATCTCAAAACCACTTTTTAGTACTGAAATTAAGGATTTGGAAATCAGTCACATGGCTTCATTTTGTGTGGGGTTGTGTTCGGTTTTAATAACGGGACAAAATCGAATAAACGATTCAAATAGCCTTTTAACAGCTAAATGGAAGCAAATTTATGATGAAGGTTCCTTTTTCTCAATACCGCTTGGAATAAAAAAACCTTATTGGAGTTTCTCCTTCTTCCCAAAACCCTAATTAGGTTTATCAACACTGCAAACATGATTCAAGGTTTCGACATCAATCGCCCACAGATCTACAATTTCTAGCAGTCCCAGATCTCACATATACGTCCCACCTGATAAGGCCCTTATCAGAGTTCAATATCTTCACTCTGTACACTTGTATACTTTCACAATTATAGGCCACTCTTCAGATAGTCCAGTACATGTAATTATTACATTTGGCAACCATCTTCATTGCAACTAGCAAGGATCCAGTATACAACTTAGCCAACAGTGTAAGTGAAATGATTGCCAGTACATGTATAGTTGTATACTGATGGCAAGTGAAACGAATGACACTACATGTACATGATTCATTTTTTGCCCCCAAACTATACAAATAGGAGTATGTAACCAAACTAGAATTTTTTTTTTTTTTTGGTTATGTACTTTTTATTTTTCCACAAAATCAAGTTTCAATGAAGTTGGGCCATGGTTCAATTCTTCTCAATTTTTATTGCAAAATTTTAATTCGAGGCATCATGGCAAATTCCTTATATTCACCACAAATTCAAGCTTCAGAGCTCATCACCACCTCCCTCCTCCGCTAAGGACGACCATGACCTCGACGACATCGCCTTCTCCAAATCCGCCTTCTGTACACCATTAATCTAGATTAGACAAGTATGTTATCTCAAATTGTATAATTAATCCAAAATGAATATATATATATATATATATATATATATATATATATATATATATATATATATATATACTTGACGACAAACTAGTTCAAGTAAGTGATATATAACTGAACATATGTAGTCAAAAGAAATTTGAAATAAAAAAGCATCACCTTTGGATTTGACGACAATAAGTCATAGTTTACTCCAGGAAACTTCAAGAAATATAGCACTATATCTGAGTAGTGTCGAAAATACTGCAGACTGCCGAATACAACCAACGGGAAAAGGAAAATTATTAATATTCTTAATTAAAATTGTTTTCTATATGCTTAAGTTTCACAGACCAGGACAACCCACAAAGACCCACTATCAATTTCTAAAGGACACTACTTGGGACTGCCGTTTTTTACCACGGTTTTGGTCCGCTTGCCACTGGTCGACCTTGTCACTTGTCGACCTCCATTGGATATGGGACCCGGTCGCAATCCCCATACACACATAAGTCCTCATCATATGTACACACGTCAAAGTGATACTACTACTGAACACCTTAATCTTCGGTTGATATGCTAATACTTATACGTAAAGTTGTCGTAATAGTTATTGGCAATCCTTCTCATTGGATTTTGTTTTCGGCTCTAGCTTCATATATATTTGTTGGCAATGCCCTTATAATTTTTTGTTACTGGGTTCCAAACTCCCAATAGATTTCTGAGCTAATATCTATTCTACTATATAATGCCAAAAGTTAGACTTCACCGTGGAACTTTTTATTCCAAAAATATCGTTGCATATCTATTACAATACAAAAATAATAATACATTCTACTATGGGTAGTTAGGTACTTACAATATCTAGCTTTTAGTATTTCAATGCATTAGTTTATTCTTTGAATATCTTTTGCTCTTTTCAAGTATATACAAAGTTAATTAAATGACAATTTTGAGTGTATTTTGCTCTTTTCAAATACATACAAAGTTAATTAGAAGACAATTAAAATACGTGTCATATATATATTTTGGTAAAGGGCAGAGGTCCAGAAACTCTTGTACCAGAAAGAAAAAAAACATCTCCATAACAGAAAGTCCCTAAGGTCAGTAGTTATTCAACCCTTTGGTATAGATATAGAATATCATTCGGCTTTGCCATTGTCATGACCAAAAATAACTTGACCCCTTCTACTCATCAGTTCAGGGGAAGGATGAAGAAGATTGAAGGAGCCCAGCCAGCAGCAGCAAGTTGGGAGCAGTGTCACAAAAAATGGTTATGCAGTGATGAAGAGGCCGAGTAAAACTTACTGGCTAATTCAATAGATCGCAAGCAGTCAATAACCAGAGCTTGATCATGAGTAGAATGAAACAACACAATATAATAACATCAGTAAAAAAGAAAAAAATATGGAAGAGAAAATAACACGCAACTTAAGTTGGGATGTTGAATGAATGTCCAAACCCAAACCCTAAGTGTTAGGGATTAAATACAGTCAGAGTATCGTGAGTGTTCCAATATTTACCCAAAATGAATAGTATGATATGAATCCATTCCAAATCATGCTCTTTCAGTAACAAAAGTATATTACACCTTCGGACACTGAGGAAGGACACTTTTGTTGCTGAGAGCCCTGCGGCGGTTGGCATTTGGGCATATTTCCAGGCATGGTTCGTTGGCAGCCTTGTCATTGGCAGGCAGAGGAGCATGGACCCCAAAATTGAACTGCATGGATAGGAAGAACGAATAATTTAGCAAATAGTGATTTAAGCACAACAAAGCCTTTATCCCATATTTTTGGGGTCGGTTTTATTTGAATCATTTTCTTCCATTCAGCTCTATTAAGTGTCATGTCCTCTGTAAGCTAGCTAACAAAAAGCATATCCTTCTTTAAAACCTCTATCCAAATTCGTTTAGGCTTACCTCTAATTTTAGTGTCTTTTAACTACTATTTGATCGCTCCTCCTCACTGGTACATCAATTTTCTACACTGCATATGTCCCAACCACCTAACACAATTTTCTCTCCTCTTATCTTCGATTGACACCACCTATAACTTCCCACGAATATGTTTATTGTTTATTTCTTATTCTATGAATCTATTGCCACTCATACATTTAAGCATTTTTATTTCTGCTACACTAATTTTTTGGATATTGTTGTTTCTTAATTGTCCAACACTCTGATCCATAAAGCATGACTAGTCTTACAGCTGTCTTATAGGAAAAAAATTCAACTTCAAAAGTATCTTCTTATCACAAAATATTCTAAAAGTACTCCATCTCAACCATCTTGTTTTAATTTTATTCATGACGTCTTTTTCAATATCTCCATCATGATGAATAATTGATCATAAATACCAAAAACTATCACTACTAGGTATCACTTGTCCATCTATATGTACTCCCCTTCTCCCCAGTTTTTGTCTTCTAGTTGAAATTACATTTCATATATTCTGTTTTATCCTACAGAATTAAAACCATTAGATTCCAAATCACCTATTTAAGCAATCTTAATGTTTAAATAGAGATTTAAGGTCTTAAGCAGAAAACTGCTTTAACCATACAATAGACATCCCCTTAATTGTTTCTTCAATCACATATTCCTATTTCAAGGACGTGTAGGCCAGGAAATACTAAGAGGACATGTGCATCGCACCATCCCACTTGTCAGTGAGGCAAGGGCTGGCAATTGAGAAAATGATTCAGAGCTGGTTTGATTGCTGCTGCTTTTCAGAAAACAGCAGTAGAAGCAGCTCGAAAGCAGCCTCACATCTGCTTTTGTCCCAAAATTGAACTACGTTTTAAATTTTTGTTTTCTTTTCTGATAAACTTGTGTTAACAGCTTCCGGGACAACTTTCCCAAAAAAAAAACAAACAGAAGCAGCCATGATAAGCAATCTCAAACTCAGCCTGGGGTTGGCGATTGAGGAAAGTACTGGTCTAGTGGACAGTGTAACCCTTACTTTTATATAATCTTATGGTGATTATATCAGTCATTTGTTGGTAAAAGGTAATATTAGTGATAACTATAATTTCTTTACTAGTAGTAAACATTAAGATGATGTATTGAATGAGATTCTTGACTCGAGAAGAACAAGAAAAGTATCATCATCATACTGTGGTTTTGGCAGCCAAATCGTGCATGAAATATAGAGAATGCTATACCACAAAATAACTCATGTACCTGGCAGCTATAGTCATCGAAATTTGGCTCCATATGCAATGGGACTCCCATGCAATCTTTGAAGAATGTCTGCAATGGAACATAAACAAGACAATAACAGAACATATTTCACAACCGAAAGGTTCTTTAACACCCTACATATAGTACTAAAAGATATAGAAAGCTTCATTTCTCAAAAATCTTGTCCTTCAGGTCATCTATAAACAAAAAAAAAAAAAAAAAAAAACAATAATACTGATAACAAACAGGCTACGCATATATAAAACTGAAAATTATCTAGTGAAGCTACTCGAACATGTTAATGTAAGTACTTTTTTCCCTTCCGTTCGTCTACATGCTAGTAATAGGTGCAAAACTGGATATGTGGCAAATTTTCTGCAGTGACATCCATCCAGAATAGAACAGACACTGTAGTGAATATTTGTTGACCTACTAGCACGTAATGTTAGGAATTACCAATATGCCATGGTGAGATTGGTCACGACCCTATGTTGAATAAAACAGTATTCTCACTTCTGCCTTGTATATACTTGCAAACACAATACGATATCATGCATACTTTGCTCTGCAAAATACTAAATGTGGATGGTGAAATCAAGTGCTCATACATCTAAAAATACTAATTGTGAACGGTTCTTCGTGGAGCTAACCACCTCTCTACGAAACACAATATATTGGTTTGACAGAATCAAAGTACATAGACGGGGGCACTGACCTGAGTTGGTAGCTTACATGTGTTGATACAAATTCCCACACATTTACTTTCTTCCAGATACTTGCACTTTTCTACAAACACCTACATGGATAAGTGCCAACTGAAATAGAGAATCATGAATGTGACTAAAACACAAATGCAAACTCTTGTTCAGTATATACCCCACTGTTGCAAGAGGAACCATCAGGTAGACTGACGGAGTTAACTGAGCATGGACCCATCAGCCACTGACATGAAAGTGCAGTTGCTCTTGCTTCAAAACAGAAGGAAACCACAAGTAACAGATGCAGCATAAAACTAAGTTACCATGGCATTGATTTTCAAATGTGAGGATAACTATGTTAGTTGTCTGTCTCTGAGTTCAACATTAGCATCAACACACACCTTATTTTCATAAAACGAAAAGATTGGTGAATACACTGGCTAAAAGATTACTTACCGACCATCAAGGACGCTACTTTTCCCTGACTTATTGGCGCTATCAGCATCTTGAAAAGAACAAGCAGGAATGGGGGGAACAAAGACTTTAGTACCCGAACCTGCGATTTGCAAAATGTTAGAAAGATCTCAATGTGTCTTTGCGTTTTGTTTTTCCTGAGATAATATACCGCAGATTGTTCAGTCTCCAGGTTACTTTTTCCCTTCATCATAAGGCGATTTACAACTTCCATCAGTCCATCGTATCCGGGCTTCTCAGAGTCCCAACCAACCTCCTACAGCTTTTAAAAACTCGAAGACATATTAAGAACACAGTTTATGAGCCTTTAATGTCGGCACCTTAATTCTTTACCATTACCAAGAATATTTTCTACTGGCATGGCAAATCAAAACAATTCCAAAAAAAAAAAAAAGGATCTAGCGAAGTAGTTAATGATGACAGGCAAAATGTGGTGATATGTTTCTTTTCTTCAAAACGTTCTGTAGAGCCTTTGAATAAACCAATTCCGTTTGCAAAGAAATTATTAAGTGACACAGACATGACGTAATTAGACCTATCCCAGGTGAACTAAAGGATCATGACTTGACCAGCAAAGTCTATTTCTATGCCTCTTTCTGGTGAATAACTTCGATTAACACATAATGCCTAAGCTTCAGTAAATGTCCTCCTTGACAGTGTAAATGACCTTTTCTGAACCTTACTAAGTCTTTTTCCAAAGCTAGATTCAAGTTTCTACATAGGATTATATGAATAGAGGGGAGAAACAAACTCTATATCCAGATATATATGCTTCAAAGAACTATAGTAACTCTACCTCCGTGATCACAGACACATATTATTTAATTAGCATTTAGCCGCAAGCAGGGACCATAATTCAGAGCTGAGGTGGCAAGAACATAGTTACATACGCATACTTATACGTTAATTGCAAAAGTGGAGACGGACCACAAAAAGGGAAAGAAAGACTTGCATGTTAGGCAGGAAACACGAGCACTCTAAAAATATGGAATAGTGTCCTATCGGGACAAAACCTAGACACTCCAAAAATATACCACGACACACCAAAATACTGTATCCGCGTCATCGCGTCCCTGTCGTGATGTGTCGTGCTGCACAACATAGCATAACGTTAACGGCTAAACTATCCTAATGGCACTCCAACTATAGCGCTCGGACATTTTTGTTGCCTTATCTTTTCAATGCTCAATTTTGGCACCCAACTTTATAAATTGCTCTTTTGAAGTAAGTTTCGTCAATTTTGAAGCACACCGGGACAATATCAGACAATACAAGTATTTAAATTGCGCTACAAAATATATTTTTGAAGTGGTCTCGATGTTCTTCAAAATTAAAGAAAGATGTTTAAAAAGAGAATCGAGAAGCGGAAAGTTAGGATACCAAAAACATCTGACAGCTATAGTTGGGGTGCCATTAGGGTAATTTAGCCTAAAGTTACGCGTAATCTCAGCTAACAGCTGATAGAGTGATTCTCTGACGGAGAAATGAACACCGAAAGAGTTCTCTCTGTTATTGCCGGGGCACAATTTTTCGATGGAAAACTGAAAAGATGAAACAATTGTAAAAACAACGTTCCAACGCAACACTTCTAGGAAGGTTGCACAAGTTTAACGAAGATCTAAGAAGATCTCGTTACAGCAGCATATGATATACGAGAATCTAAGAAGATTTCGTAATCCACAGCAGCGAAGAAGATGACAGGCGAAAGATGGAAGATGGCCTGCTGGGGTGAATGATCACCGTTGCTCAAAGCTATATTCGTCCCACACGAATAGCTTCCAGGAACCAGCAAGTTCCTCGGAGAACTTTGGAACACTTCTGCTCTTCTGACTCCTCGGATCGTACATGAACTCCCGTGCAAAAGCAACGCTGGTGCAAAGCTTCTCTTCTCTCTCACAGCCTCTGTTTACTTGTGTTAAGAAACACTTGTAAACTTTCGTAACTTTCTGTATATGCTCTGTGTTTTCTGCCTGTGAGAGAGAAGAGACCTTTTATAGGTCCGAGTAGCAACTGTCCGGTTAGCACAACATTCGGGATGTGGTAATAACCACACCGAACGTGTAGTAACCGCTCAGATCATGCTCAGGCACGATCTGAAGCAAGTTGCGCCACTCGCGCACCTCGCGCGCCTTGCACACCGCGCGCAGTACGCACACTGAGCCACTTGTGCCACCTGCGCCACACGCGCAACTGCGCGCAACTGAGCGCGGAACTGGGCGCGCCACTGGGCACGCACCTGGTCGCGCAACCTGGGCCGCGCAACCTGGCAGCGCACCTGGCCGCGCAACCTGGCATGCGCAACCTGGCCGCGCAAATGGCTCGCGCAACGAGCGCAACTTAAGCGCACTATGCTCCTAGCGACGATGCTGACGTGTTAAGTGCAAAGTGCGCCAACAAAATGCCACATTACGCCTCATGAGCCCATGAGCCCGAGTCCGAGTCCGAGTCCAAGTCGCTAAGCCCCTACGGGGCTTAGCTCCCATAGAAATAAATTTTCCAAGAGCAAAAAGCATGAATGCTTTCAATTGTTGATTTAGCCTTTTTCCATTAGAAAATAACCCCACATGGCACACCCATGTGCACCTCCACACCACATGTGCATCTCTAAACTAGCATAGCTAATATATAGAGATACAACTCCTTTGGCCTAGCCGATGTGGGACTAAAGTTTCTAAACAAAGGCCAAAACCCCAACAATCCCCCACATATCTCTATATATGGGTATAAGTGTTCCCCACAGTAACTGTCCATCATGCATTAGGAGAGATGTCGCTGACGACTTGAATCTTCCCGCATTGGTCAAACAACATACTATAATACAAGAATAGACTAAGTCTTGAATTCTGCATCATAGCTGAAATTCTTTCCACTCACATAATGTAGTTACATGTGCTTCTGGCTACACATTAAAGGCCCTGTGCCAGCCTGGTTTCAGTGTATAATTTTGGACGTCTACAAGTTTACCATCAAGAGACGGCCTAATATCTCTTTGTCCATACACTATAGGTGAGTTCATTATTAAAGAGGCATGGCATGAAGCGCTTTGCGCTTCCCTTGCGGTGCTACGCCGCTATGACATGACTTAAAGTCGAGGCCTTATCCCGTACCGGGAACCTCATCGTAGTGTCATACTACTGTAGCATGAGGCAACCGCCTCTTTGTAGTGCCAAACTACCCAGCATGAAGCCTTAGGCTCCCTTGCGGTGTTACGTCGCAATGACATGGCTTGCAAGACCGAGGCTTTATCCCTAACCGGGTACCTCATCGTGGTGTCGTGCCACTGTAACATGAGGAACTCCTCCTCTTTGTAGTGCTGACTACACCTCTCTTTATTTTAACATACAGCATTAGACTAACTGCCTATTTGCGGTGCTACGCCGCTGTGACTTGGCTAGCAAAGCCGAGGCATTACCCCATGCCTGGGAACCTCATGGTGGAGTCACTCCACAGTAGCATGAAGTTTCACTCCTTGTAGTGCTGTTCTACCGTGCTTCCTGTAAAGCACACCAGACATTCACTCTGCCTGAGAACTCATTAAGGCATTTAAGCCAACCTTCCCACAGGATCCGTTTTTCACAGAAAACAACAGTAGACAACAGTGGTTGTAGGTCCGTAACCTCTCCATGTCCAATAGAACATGTACCCACCGTTCCTGATATTCTTCCGATTAGTGGTCCTCCCTTGAACCAAAAGCTAGATACCTAGTAGATTTCTCTTTGAACTAATTAGCATAAAACTTTATGGTAGGAATACAATAATACAATATCAGAATGCCTTCAAGTCCATTTTACAAGCTGTATAGTCAACCAGCTGGCACTTGAGGCCCTTGGTGAACGGATCCGCCAGGTTCTCCTGACTCCGAACATCAATCACTGCAATAACACCTCTCTTGATAAGATCGTGTACTGTCCTGTGCTTCAACCGCACAGTCCTCTTCTTTCCGTTGAAGAGGTCATTTGATGCCACCGTTAGGGCTGACGATTTTACCCTCATACCCTCTACCCTAGCAGGGTACCCTGCACCCTCAGGTGCCCACGGGTACCCTCTACCCTTCGAGGGCAAGCCCTACCCTTACCCTATTGGAATTAGGGTAGGGTAAGGGTTTTACTCTGTTACCCTAGTGCAATTACCCGGGTACCCGCCCTACCCTCTGCCCTGTAACCCTAACCTGAACCCTACCCTACCCTGAATCACTACCCTACCCACTACCCGTTAACCCTAACCCTTTAAAACCCTCGACCCTACCCTTTTCCCAACCCTGAACGACTCAGCAGTCAGCAGTATATAAATTCTCCCAAACTAATCACTCCCAATTCCCAAACCCTTTCTCCCGAACTCAGCAAACCCTTTCTCCCGAACTCATGAATCCCTCTCCCAAACCGATCTCCAGGTCTCCACCATTGCAATCTCACTCTCCATCTTCGTTCTAAAAGCAAACTCATGAAACCCTTTCTCCCAAACTCATGAAACCATTTCTCAATCGAACAAAACAAACCCTAGATCCATCTTCGATGAGTTCGAAAATAGGGTCTTTGCAACTTTTTGATTGAAGTCATCAACTTATTCGAAGTTTCGAACCATAGGTAATAATAATCTAACCTTCCTCTCTGTTTTAATATTTTCGAACTCTTCATCTTCCTGAAAATTTGTGCTTTGTAATTTTGTATAGTCCCACTGCCATAGTATTACTACTACTTGTAGTTTTTTTGTAATTAGTACTTAGGATTAGGAGAACTACATGGTGCTTGATCCTAAGGAGTCAGGTCTAGCCCCCTCCTTGGGTATGTAGGCAGCCCAGGTTCTACTATATAACTGGGTTCAACGCCTTTAGTAAAAAAAAATATTCCCCCTGTTATTTCTTGTTAAGTTGTTATAATTTTTAAACGCTGTCAAAATCTGAAAAAAATGAAATGAAAAAAAAAATATTCCCCCCTGTTTACTAGCAAAAAATTTGATTTTTAAAGTTAAAAAAATGAAATGGCAAGGGTAATACCCTTACCCTCCCTACCCTGACCCTCAGCTACCCTGTGAGGGTAAAGGGCAAGGACGGGTAAAGGGTATTGATTTTTTGGAAGAGGGCTACCCTACCCTACCCTACCCTCATGACTCCCCTAGGATATCAAAAAAATGTCAATACCCTACCCTGCCCTACCCTCTTCCTGCCCTTACCCTACCCTACCCTACCCATCGCCAGCCCTAGCCACCGTCGCAGTCGCCTGGTCATCACAGTCTATTGGTATCGCCGGTATTTGCGCCCCAACCACTGGAAGATCATACATGAGCTCCCGAAGCCATTCTGCTTCCTCGGCTGCGGTATCAAGTGCAAAGAACTCAGATTCCATGGATGACCGCGAGAGCATAGTCTGCTTCTTCGACTTCCACGATATAGCAGCTACACCCATTGTGAAAATGAATCCACCTGTGGACCTCTCGTTCTCCACCTCTGAGCACCAGCTGTCATCACTGAAACCTTCTACTACCGGCGGATCTCCGCTGTAGTACAGTGTATATGTTTGAGTTTTCTTGAGATATCTCATAACCCGTTTCACAGCTTTCCAGTATTCAACACCTGGGTTGCTCGTGAAACGACTCAGCATTCCCACGGCGAAAGCTATGTCAGGCCTTGTGGCAGTAGTAGCATACATCAAACTCCCGATTACGCTTGCATACTCCAGCTGCCTGACGCTTTCCCCTGAATTAGGCTTCAGCTTCAGATCACACATGTACGACGTATCGATCCCTGGAAGATCCCGATACCCATAACGAGTGATCATTTTCTTAATATAATGAGACTGTGACAGCGCTAGTCCAGTGTCTGTCCGGATGATCTTGATCCCTAAGATCACATCAGCTTCCCCCAAGTCCTTTATACTAAATTTGCTCAAGATGAATTTCTTTGTCTCCGTGACACAACCCATATCCGTACCTAGGATAAGCATGTCGTCCACGTACAGACAAACGATCACACCTCTTCCATCAGCGAACTTTGTATAAACACACTTGTCCGTCTCGCTGACCATGTAGCCATTTGACCTTATAACTTTGTCAAATTTCTCATGCCACATCTTGGGAGCCTGTTTAAGACCGTACAAAGATTTTACCAACTTGCAGACTTTGTCTTCAAGACCCTTGACGACAAATTCCTCTGGCTGTTGCATGTATATCTCTTCGGTCAGCTCGTCATTTAGGAAAGCCGTTTTCACATCCATCTGATGTATCACCATCCTATGTATTGCTGCGAGAGCAATCAACATTCTGATTGTGGTCATCCGGGCTACTGGAGCATACGTGTCAAAGTAATCAATCCCCTGCTTCTGAGAAAACCCCTTGGCTACCAACCTAGCCTTGAACTTGTCAATAGTTCCGTCTGCTTTCATCTTCTTCTTGAAGATCCATTTGCATCTGATGGATTTCGCCCCTTCAGGAAGATCAACCAACACCCAAGTGTTATTTGAGGTGATGGAATCAATTTCATTGTCAATCGTCTCCTTCCAGAAAATCGCGTCTCTGGTCTTCATCGCCTCATCATATGTAAGCGGATCTGCTTCCACATGATAGGTGACAAAGTCACTTCCGAAGACCTTCGCCTCCTCATACGCTTAGCTGACGACTCAGCTTGTTCTGGTTCAATCGTTGTTTCAACAACAACATTTTCTTGGACCACATCTTCATTAAAGACTTCAGTTTTCTGTGCACCCTCATTGTTCTCCGGAACATCCACAAGAACAATATTTTTGTGCCTTGCAAATTTGTCTTCAAAATATTCTGCGTCGCGAGATTCAATGATATGATTTGACTCAATATCAAGAAATCTTCGAGCATCACTCTTCTCGGCATACCCCAAGAAGATCGTCTTAGTAGTCCTTGTCCCAAGCTTCTGAATCTTCAGATCTGGAAGCTTGACATATGCCAGACACTCCCACACTCGAATGACATTCAAGTTAGGTCTGACCTTGAACCATAGTTCATGAGGAGTAAAGTCTGAAGTTGCATGAGGCACTCTATTTAGAATAAAAGTGGCTGTCAATGCAGCTTCTCCCCAGTAGCACTTAGGAAGGCCAGCAGTCAACAGCATTGAGTTAATCATTTCTGTTAACGTTCTGTTCTTCCTCGCTGCTACTTCCGTTTGATTGAGGAGAGTACGGAGCCGTAATCTCATTGACAATTCCATGTTCTTTGCAGAACGGTGCGAACTCATGAGACCTGTACTCTCCACCTCGATCACTTCTTATTCTTTTGAGTTGTTGTCCAGTCTGCCGCTCAGCTTCGGCTCTGAACTCCTTGAACTTCTCGAATGTTTCGTCTTTAGCTTTCAGCAAGTAGATGAACGCATACTTTGAGAAGTCATCGATGAAGGTTATGAAATACTTCATCCCGACCTTTGCATAGAATTGTTTGAAGTCACAGATATCAGAGTGTACCAACTCTAGAAGATCTGTACTTCGATAAACCCGAGGAAAGGGTTTCCTTGTAATTTTTGTTTGAGCACAAACTTCACATTTCTCTACCTTACCCCCACACTTGGAGATAAGCTCTAGACTAGACATTATGTTTATTCGTTTACAATGAACATGTCCTAGCCTATTATGCCACAACTCAAGAGTATAAGCAGAAGGAGTGATTGCATTAATTACATTAATTACATTGGACTGATTTACAAGCTGAATTTTAAACATTCCTTCAGTATAAAAAGCTTTCCCGAAATATGTTCCCTTGATAGACATCACCATCTGGCCAGCATTGATGTCCATCATGAGGCCTGCGTTGCAGAGTAGGCCTCATGAGATCAGGTTCTTGGCGATAGCAGGTACGTGCTTCACGCCTTGAAGCGTCAGAGACTTGCCAGAAGTCAGCTTCAACACCACCGTCTCAATCCCGAGCACTTCAGCTTGTGCCTGGTTCGCCACCATAACTACTTCAGAAGTAGGTGAGTAGGTGGTGAACCACTCCTTGCTGGAGCAGACATGACAGGTGGCTCCAGTGTCTACCCACCAGTCAGAGTCAGTTCCTACCGCATCAACCTGCGCAATCATAGCAACAACGTCAGTGATCATAGATACCTTACTAGGCTCTCCTTGCTCTGATTGCTTGGTCTTTGCTTTGCATTCATTCTTGAAGTGACCCTTCTTGCCATGCTTGAAGCAAGGCATCTGCGACTTTGCCTTCTTTTGCTTGAAGGAAGTCCCCTTCACGTTCAGATTGTTAGGGTCCTTCTTCTTGCTGTGGGAAGCCGTATGCTTTCCCCTTGGTTCCTTGGTATGAACCAGATTGGCGTTAGCCAATTGCTTGGACAGTGCGTCCACCTTCAGTTAAGCCCGCATCTGGTCCTCAACATAGATTTCCTGTAAGAGATCTTCAAGGCTGATCTCAAGCTTCTTCCTATGCATGTTTGCATAGAACTTACTCCACCCAGCGGGGAGCTTTGAGACAATCCCTCCAACAACAAACTTGTCGGGAAGGGGCATCGCCTCGTCTTCCAACTTCTGTCGCAGCTTCAGGAATTCCTTTACCTGCGGCAGCATGGACTTCTCGTCCTCAAAGAGCCATTTGTGATATTTTTCAACCACAAATATCTTGCTCATGTTATTGTCTTCTTCGTACAGTTTCTCCAGAGACTTCCATATGTCTTTGGCAATAGGTTTCTTACTGTAGGATTCTGCTAGGGAATCCTCCACAGCATTCAGGATAAGCAACCTGCAAATGCTATTCTCCCTTCTCCACTTGGCCTGAAGTTTAGTAGCCGCAGTGATTGCGGCAGCAGACCCAACATCTGGAACAGTAGGTTCCTCTTCAAGAAGCACGTGATCAACGTCTCTGAGTTGAAGAGTGAGATAAACCTTCCTCTTCCAGACTTGATAATGCTCTCCATCAAACTTTTTTAATTTACAAAAGTCAGTATTGAGGAGTAAAGCATTAAAGTTTTCCATCGTAGGATTATAGCTTTGAGATTGTTATTGCCGGGGCACAATTATTCGATGGAAAACTGAGAAGATGAAACAATTGTAAAAAACAACGTTCCAACGCAACACTTCTAGGAAGGTTGCGCAAGTTTAACGAAGATCTAAAAAGATCTCGTTACAGCAGCATATGATATATGAGAATCTAAGAAGATTTCGTAATCCACAGCAGCGAAGAAGATGACAGGCGAAAGATGGAAGATGGCTTGCTGGGGTGAATAATCACCGTTGCTCAAAACTATATTCGTCCCACACGAATAGCTTCCAGGAACCAGCAAGTTCGTCGGAGAACTTTGGAACACTTCTGCTCTTCTGACTCCTCGGATCGTACACGAACTCCCGTGCAAAAGCAACGCTGGTGCAAAGCTTCTCTTCTCTCTCACAGCCTCTGTTTACTTGTGTTAAGAAACACTTGTAAACTTTCATAACTTTCTGTATATGCTCTGCGTTTTCTTCCTGTGAGAGAGAAGAAACCTTTTATAGGCCCGAGTAGCAACTGTCCGGTTAGCACAACATTCGGGACGTGGTAATAACCACTCTGAACGTGTAGTAACCGCTCAGATCATGCTCAGGCACGATCTGAAGCAAGTTGCGCCACTCGCGCACCCCGCGCGCGCACTTGGTCCGCGCAAGTGGCTCGCGCAACTTAGGCGCACTATGCGCCTAGCGACGATGCTGACGTGCTAAGTGCAAAGTTGCGCCACTCACGCACCCCGTGCGCGCACCCGGCCCGCGCAACTCAAGCGCACTATGCGCCTAGGGACGATGCTGACGTGCGCATCTTAAGCGCACTATGCGCCTAGTGACGATGCTGACGTGCTGGCCGCGCAAGTGGTTCGCGCAACTTAAGCGCACTATGCGCCTAGCAACGATGCTGACGTGCTAAGTGCAAAGTTGCGCCACTCGTGCACCCCGCACGTGCACCCGACCCGCGCAACTTAAGTGCAAAGTGCGCCAACAAAACGCCACATTACTCATGAGCCCATGAGCCCGAGTCGTGCGGGGCTTAGCTCCCATAGAAATAAATTTCCCAAGAGCAAAAAGCATGAATGCTTTCAATTGTTGATTTAGCCTTTTTCCATTAGAAAAATAACCCCACATGGCACATCCATGTGCACCTCCACACCACATGTGCATCTCTAAACTAGCATAGCTAATATATAGAGATACAACTCATTTAGCCTAGCCGATGTGGGACTAAAGTTTCTAAACAAAGGCCAAAACCCCAACACTCTCCTCTGCGAAGATTCCAATAGTCTACCGAGAAACATGAAAAAGTTCTCTCTTCTGCGAAGAAACGTTCTGGATCCAAATTCCCTCACCTTTAAAGAACAAAAAGAAAAAAGCAGCAGCAATGTTACAAAGAGTAAAATGGAGCAATAAGCTCACCTCCACCATTTTCTTCCTGAAGAAATTGAGCAGCAGGTCATCCAGAGGCCCCGGCTTGTGCTCGGTCCTCCGCGCGTCGACCTAATCAAGATCAAGAACAAACTAAGGAGAACCCGTCCCATCAAATGAGTAAATTGTTCGATAAAAGAATCAAAGAAACGAAGAGCGCCAACCATTTGAGCTGGAGGAAGCGGAGAGCAGTGGACTCGGAAGTTGGAGTTTCCTCTGGAGAAGCAGTGGTGATCCATAGGAGGAGGACAGCGGGAAGAGAGAGAAAGGAGGAGGAGGACGGGGAAGAAGCATGAGAGTCTCCATTAATTTGTTGGATAACGGAATATTTTTGTGGCTTCCTTCTTTACCGTTTCAAAGTCTTCGACTTTCGGGGCCGGCAAAAGACACCTTTTGCATCGGCCCATCATAATGGCCCACTACTCGGTCTCACCATTTTAATTAAAAAAATGTTTAGTTTTAACTTAATAATATTCTAGTTTTTAAAACTTGGGATAATTTAGCAAATATGCTATTCCAAATGTTGAAAATAATATATATCCCCAATATTTTTTTTTAATTAGCAAGTGTCCCTATTTTCAGTATGGAATAGTAAAAAAAAATTCAGATATACTCCCATTTTAAAATTTTTTTCTTCTAATTTACATAGGAGTGGAGGTATTTGTTAGATAAAAAAAATAGTAGGAGTATATGTTCGTTTCAACATTTGGAATGGGAGTATTTGCTAAATTATTCCTGAAAACTTTGATTTACATCACCTTCATATCCTAAAAAAGACGAAATTATCCCTATCTCTATCACTCCCGGCTTCCCACACACACTCTAGCTGCACTACCGCCGCCCCTGGCTACACCGCCCGGGGGGGGGGGGGGGGGGGGGGGGGGGGTGGTTGGTTGGGAAGGACGGACAATTTTGTCTTTTTTTAAATTTTGGTTGTCGAGTTAAAAATATTCAATAGTTGATGATATTAAGTTGATGTGTATCAAAGTTTAAAAATATCAAGTTAAATATTTAGAATAATTGAGTGTATCAATTTGTAATTTAGACTTAAAAAAATCCAACTAAAACTTTCAGATCTTTCTTGGATTGAGGGTTAGGAGAGTTAAGTGGTGGGAAGTTAAGTGAGAAAATAAAAATAAAAATCATGCTTGATTTGAGGGTAAATGTTTAGGAGGAGTGGCCACAGAGGGCTAAGTGATGGTTTGTTTAACCCATATTTTTTGGACTCCCGGTCCCGGATCGGAGGGTTAACAAGAGGATGAAAATTTTTATTTAAAAAGTCATACAGCTTCCTGAAGATATTTTGACAAGTTATAATTAAAATTTCAATCAAATTTAATTTTATGACATACTTAATAAGAGTATTTTGCTAACTATGATATTTTTATTAATCATTCTCTCACTCGAAATATTCAATCCAATCAAAAGTTATTAAACACACTATACTTAACTCTTCCTCGAGTCCAATCACCCTATCACTTAAATTTTTTTCACTTAACCCGCTTTTATTTTTTTCTCACAATCCAAACAAACCCTCAATTATTTAATCAGAAATTTTTGTACAAAGAATTAAAGTATTATTAAATTTGATTCAGAGAATTTGTTTTTTGGAAATTTGGGAGAAAGGACAAATACGCAGTGTTTTGCTTCTCGAATACTTAAGAAAAGGAAAAGGAAAATGACAAAGAAATGACTAATAAAAACGTAAACACAAGTAGCATGTGCGTTCTCAAAAGAAAAAAAAAAATTAATAAAAATAAAATGAAAACACGATTAGCATTTGCTTTTCCAATTTTTTTATTTGACAAAGAACTCTTTCTTGGAAAAAAAAAAAAGAAAAACAAAAGAGAGGTGAATACACAAATACTATTTGCGGTTTTGAACAAAGAACTCTTTCAAAACGTAAATACTATTTTTTTAATTTGGCAAAGAACTCTTTCTTGAAAATAAAGATTGATTGTTAAATAGAGATAGATAGATATTATTTTTTAAAAAAAAATAGATGATTTGTTTCAAAAAAAAAAATTCTAAAAAGTAATATCTCTTTCAAAACAAATTCTATCCATATTTCCCTTTTCAAAAATATTCTTTTGAAAATAGATTTGTTTTGAAAGATATATTTTTTAAAATTATTTTTCAAACAAATCATCTATTTTAAAAAAAAAATCTATCTGATCTATTTAAAATTCAATCTTTATTTCCAACAAAGAATTTTTTGCCAAATAAAAAAATAGTATTCAGTTTTTGAAATAGTTCTTTGTTCAAAACAACAAACCGCAAATAAGTATTTGCTTTTTCAACTTTTTTTTCCATTTTTTTTTCCAATAAAGAGTTCTTTGCCAAATAAAAAAATTTGAAAACGCAAATGCTCCTTGCGTTTTCGTTTTTTTTTATTAATATTTGTTTTAAAACGCAAATGCTACTTGCGTTACGTTTTTTTTATTAATTATTTCTTTATTTTAAACACAATTATCATTTTTGTTTTCCTTTTTTTAAGTACACTGCGTATTTGTTCTTTCCTTCCAAATTTTTAAAACTTTTTTTCTCTGAATCAAATTTAATAATACTTTAATCTTCTGTACAAATATTTCTGTTATTTAATTTGTTCTAATATTCTATATTTTCATATTATACCACTAAAGAATTTGACAGTTTGATTATCTGTGAACAATTGACAGCACCATACAGATTTTGAGCAATTGAAATTCATCAGTGGAATTGGCAAAAAAAAAAAAGAATTCATTTTTTTATTATGGAGCCAATAACTCCGAACTTCTTTATTATGTATAATTTTTTTTAAATACTTGGAGAAAGATTAGAGATTGAAAAAAAAAAATCTTTTGGAATCACGCGATGATCCTATAATTTTACATCTACTTCATCTTTATTTTATTTATTTATTTGTTTGTTGAGCTCTACTACTACTGTCATCTTTTACGATATATGATAAATTGAAAGAAGAGGAAAAAAAAAAAAATTTAACTGATATTTGCATTTCTAGATGTACTTCTAGAGTTGATGCTGGTTTGGTTTTGTTTTATTTTGTTTTGTTTTGTTTTATTTTTTATTTTTTATTATTTTTTTTTTTTTGAAATATTTGGAATAACGTATAGGACTTTGTGTACGTTGCGTTCATGCTTCTTGGGTTCAATGTTTCCAATTTTTACACACATATCCATACTTTTTCTATAGTTCGATATCGAGACCGTCCGCCTAGTTAAAGAGGTTATATCTCTCGAGTCAGCCGAGTTTGGTAGTTCATGCTGGCTAAAATTAAGAATTCGAACGTAATTGTTTCTTCTAGTGTAGTTGAAGTTCGTTCAAAATTACACCCAAAAAAAATTGTATGAATTTATGCTTTATATTATCTTCTCGGTGATCAAAGTGATTAATCAGCCCCGGCCTGGGCTTGGTCGTGCTGGGCTGGCAGGCACTATTTGCTGGTTTATGGATGTCCTCCACGAGCTTCGACTATGTAAGCGCCTAGTGCCTCTATGTACTAGCAAGGATTGTTATCATGTGTCCGAGCTCTCTAGCCTACTGGTATTAGAACGGACACCGAATTTCAAAAAAAGAAGGGTAGTTATCATGTAGGGTCCAACTAGTGTTTGTCATAGACCCGGACAAAATTATAAAAATCGAATAAACCAACAAAAATCGAATAAACTAAAATTATAAAAGTTCGAAGTAGTCAAAATCGAATAAACCAAAATTATAAAAATTTAAAATACCGAATCAAAATTAATCATAACCGAAATCGAACCAATATAATTGATTCCATTTATTTGGTTTGACTATTTCTATTATTCAATGGACCGAATACAAAATAAAAATTGTGGTTAAATTATATTAAAAATATAATTTTTATACACACGTTTGTTGAATTTAAAATTTGAACTCAAACTAGTTGCTCAATTACCAAAATTGATTTTAAAAAACATACAAAAAATTATTATTTCCAAAATATACACATTTTAATCATAAAATATGTAAAAAAAAATTGAAACTATTTACATAATTGCATAAGTAAATTCAAAACCAAAAAAGTATATATATATATATATATATATATATATATATATATATATATATATATATATATATATATATATATATATATATATATTTGTATTTTCAAGAATCCAAATTTGTGAGTCAACACGCTATATATATATATATATATATATATATATATATATATATATATATATATATATATATATATATATATATATATTTTGTATTTTCAAGAATCCAAATTTGTGAGTCAACACGCATTCTTGTGTGATGCTCTTATAATAATAATAATTTGTTTTGGTATTCTTACGAATCAAAAGCTGCTTATGAATAAGCTGCCGCTGCCCCCATCCAAACCCCAAAAAATGAAGTAGCTTTCCAGAAAGGGGCATAAGCAGCCAGCCCTAACCATTCCGCTTAAACCCTACCAGAACCCTAGGCAGCGAAAAGCTCCTGTTTTTCTGAGAGAGACGACGATGGGGAAGCTCCCAATTCTTCAATTTTTGTGGGCGATGTCAGCGTCAAGAAGGCTCCTTTCCACTGTGTCGCCGGCATCGGCGGCAGCAGTACCAGCAGCAGTAGAATCATCGTCGGCGGTGTTGGCAGAGGAGGAGGAGGAGGGAATGCAGGAGAAGAAGAACAGGGAGAGGGGGAAGCATCTGTACCGGTGGCTGTCGGAGCTCGGAGGAGCGCCGGAGGGAGCGGTGTCGAGGACGCTGGACAAGTGGGTGAGGGAAGGGAGGCCGGTGAGCGCCATGGATCTCATCAAGCACGTCAAGGGCCTCCGCAAGTACCGCCGCTACGAGCACGCCCTCGAGGTCAGGCTCCACCACCCACCCATTCCGATTCTTGTATGTACGAAAATGTAGGCCGTGCCGTGTCGGACACTCCAAAAACGTCAGGTTGTGTCTCGTATCCCAGTTGAACGGTCAAGGTTCGTAAGTTCAGTGACGATGTAAAAGGGAGTCATATAGGAAGTATACTCTAAGGCCACGTTTGGTTCACGGAATCAAGACATTGGGAAAGGAAAGTCATTCCTTTCCAATGTTTGGATGCATGAAGGAAAGGGGGAGGAAAGGAAAATGATTCCCAAATAAAAGAAAAATAGATAGAAAAATGGTTCCTCCCACCAACCCAACGATTCACTTTCCCACACTAAGGATTCACTTTACCTCCTAATTTCCTTGGCATTCCAAAACACCGGTAAGAAAAATGGATAGGAATAGCTATTTTCCAATGGAAAGGAAATAACAAGGAATTGATTTCTTTTCCATTCCGTGAACCAAATGAGGCCTAAGGTCACGTTTGGTTCACGGAAATACAGAATCAGGACCTGGTAAAGGAAAGTCATTTATTTTTTGTTTAGATGCCAGGGAAAGGAGTACGAAAGAAAATGATTCCCTTGAAAAGGAAAATAAGGGAGAAAATGGTTCCCCACACCCCAAGGATTCACTTTCTTTTCCAATTTATTGCATTTATTACGAATTTAAGACTAAACTATCCCTCCTCAAAGATGTATTCTGACTATATTCCCGGCCTTTCCAAACGCCGGAAAGAAAAATTATGGAAATTACAATTTATCAAAGAAAAGAACCAAGAATTGATTTTCTTTTCTTTCTGCGAACCAAACGAGGACTAAGATCTGAGAGGTATATATGTATGGGATTGGTTCACGACTTAATAAGGGGGTCTCTTTTAAGTCATATGGGTCAACTCCAATATCATATCTCATGGATCAACTACGACTCGGGCCTCACCATACCTCATGGATCGACTACGACTCAGGTCTCACTACGTTCACAACTGAAACTACATCAGGACATCAAAATTGGTGTCGTGACCAAGGTTGTGAAAAGCGCTAGGCGCTAGTCGGACGGACACCCACCGCCTAGCCCCTAACCCGCCTAGGCGGATGCCTAGATCTAAGTGGTTCAAAAATAAATAAAACTCAAAAAACCTGCTGAAAATTGCAGAAAATGTCCATACAATTCCAAAACATGCGTAGTCGGATGTCGGGGGGTCTAGGCGGGTGCCTAGGCGGACATCAGGCGCCGCCTAGACTGCCTTTTAGAACAGTGGTCGTGACTGTGTAACACAGCTTGGATAGGGAGTGTTAACATCAACTATGCTCGAGCTTCTATGTTCTGAAATATTTTATTTGGAAATCTTGTAATAGGTTTCTAAATGCAACCTTACTTTAATGAGAGCAAGCGTAGTTCCTACATTTGTTGAGTGATGATCCCCCATTTCAAGTAGAGTGATCATTTGATTCTTGCGTTGTTTTCATTACCCATTACTATCCTAGTTTGTCATAGTGTGCTCCTACATCAAACTATGTGATGGCTTTGCTGTTCTTAGGGTGGGTTTTGGTGCCGTTGAAGCTTATCATCATAAGTTTCTTTTGGGAGTTGTTGACCAGATATCAGTTACTGCATGTTGAAAGCTGCGGTAAAAAAGAATCAAGTGTCTAGTGAAACATATTTTTCAATGCTGAAAACTTGAATTATTGAAAATTATAAAATATGCCTAGTAAAAGTAAGAGAGAGTTCAGAAGAGTTAAGCGGAAGTGTTATAAAAAAGATGATAAGATGCAATAGCTTTTAAAAGTGACCCCCCCCCCCCCCCCCCCCCAAAAAAAAAAAAAAAAAAAAAAAAGAAATCAAAGCAACCCATGAAATTAAGCAGATTCTTCCAAAAATAAGCAAAAACAACTTTACCAAACACATTTAAATGTTTTGTAGGAAAACCAATATTTTTCGTATTTATCCTCGTAAGTAGTATTATATTGGCCTGTATTGAATAGTCTGGGACCTGTACTGTGAAGTTTGCATAGTTGGGCATATTATATAATGTGCCACTGAGAACCATGTCCCAAACAAGTCCAATAGTCAGTTGAAGTGATTGCTGATGATGATTAGAACAGGATGTCAAGCTCTTGTGATGAGCCTAGAGAGATCACCAGGTATGTGATCTTCCTGCAAGTGGCTGCTTATCAGTGTTTTGTGATGATTTAACTGCCCTCTCATGTATACAGTTTATTCTTCCTTCCTTGTTGATGGTTGATCTGGGCTCTTGCTATTGAACGCATTACCTCACATTAGTATAGAAAGCCTCCAGTAATTTTGATTGTTCCCTTCCCATTTCTTAAGGGGGCGTTTGGTACGTGGTATTTTTTTTTTGTTCCCAGAAAAATTTAAGATGGGAATCTATTACCACGTTTGTTTGGCTTATAAAAATTTATTTCCGGAAATTATAAATATCCGGGTAAATAGTTTACCCACAAAACATGAGAATTCTACCCCTTGAGAATAGGTGGGGGGGTTTTTTTTTTGTCCGGACAAAAAATTTGTCTAATTTTTTTTCTTCTTTTTTGATCAATTTTGATTAGTTTGAACATTTTTTCTTTTTTGTCGTTTTTATCGATTTTTTGTCGTTTTAAGCGATTTGTTGTCGTTTTTACCCAATTTTTGTCCTTTTTGTCAAATTTGTCGTTTTAAGCGATTTTTTGTCGTTTTTGTAGCTTTTTTGTTGTTTTTACCGATTTTTTATCCTTTTTTGTCGTTTTTGTTGTTTTTTGGTTATTTTTTGTCATTTTAACCGATTTTTTATCGTTTTAACCGATTTTTTGTCCTTTTTTGTCGTTTTTATCGATTATTTTTCGTTTTTGTCGATTTTTGGTTATTTTTTGTCGTTTTAACCGATTTTTTTGTTATTTTAACCGATTTTTTGTCGTTTTTAACCGATTTTTTGTCATTTTTTGTCGTTGTAACCGATTTTTTGGTTGGTTTTTGCCGCATTTTGTTTTTTGTCATTTTTACCGATTTTATGTCGTTTTTGTCGTGTTTTGGTTATTTTTATCGTTTTTATCCTTTTTTGTTATTTTTTGTCGTTTATACATTTTTTGTCGCTTTTTGGTTATTTTTGTCGTTTTAACCAATTTTTCGTTGTTTTTCATCGTTTTTGTCGTTTTTTTGTTATTTTGTCGTTTTTCCCGATTTTTTGTCGTTTTTACCATTTTTTGTCGTTTTACCGATTTTTTTCGTTTTTACCGGTTTTTTTATATTTGTTCATTTTTTTCGTTATTATTATTTTTTATTTTTTTTCCGGGAATATTTATATTGTCACCAAACATGGGAATGTAATTTTCCAGGGAATTTAATTCCTTGGAATTTGATTCCCGAAAATATAAAATTCCCGGCTATATGGTATTCCCATACCAAACACCCCCTAAGTGAATTATTGTCATCACTTCAGTTGAACATTGTCTCAATAGGGCACTGGTTGTTGTTTGCCTAGGGTGAAAACAAATACAATATATCAATAATCAATAATATGCTGCAGGGATCATCATTTGGTCCGAAGTCCATGGGCGTCCGAAAAGTCCGTCCGGCCCGATGGGCCAAAGCCCGATAGAGTCCGGTCATTAGGGTAGTCCGACCCGATCCATATTAGTATAGGGCCGGGCTTGGGCTATGCATCCGTCCGCCCGAGCCCGGCCCCAAGTCCGCCTGATACAAGCTTGGACTATGCGTTCGTTCGAGTCCGGCCGAAGTCAAATGATGATCCCTAAAATTAGCTATAACAAATTGATTGAAAGCCTGTTATCTTCTTTCTTTGTGCTAATGAAGTTCTTTAACTTCGAATATGAATTGTTTGTTACAAAATGAACTGGGTAGGGTTTGTCTTCTAGATCGTTTGACAACTACTATCTTGTAATGTGGATAAACTATGACATGCATGCAAATGTACTTTGTTGATGTTTATTCTCCATACTAACAAGAACATATGGATGTTTTCTCAACTCCAGTTCCATTTGAGCCAACTATGACATTCATGCAAATGACATGCTGTTGTTAGCAGGTTAGATATTATTATTTTCCTGTGGATATCAGAAGAAATCGTTATCATTGGTCGATATACTAGTTTGGTTGTAAAATCCTCTCTCAAAGCATACTGTGTTGGCACAATAATCTCCAGAGGCTCTACACATCATACGACCAGAGATGTCTACTTAAAGAAATGTATGTACCAGCTAGTTACCCAATCTTACAAGAAAGAACTTGGTTCCTCAATCTGCATCTCGTAATTAAATTTCTGAGGTCCAATAGATTATTTATACTATGCATGAAATACATAACCTTGTAAGCTTCTCGGGCCTAACATTTTTTTTTTTGTATTTTGAAAAAGTAAAACATCCAAATTATCAATTTTTATAGAGCTAGCCCGGCCCGATCCGACTTGGTCCGAAAAGTCCGACCCTTGTGGGCGGGCTTAGGCTTCATAAATAATAATTAGGCCCGGTCCGACCCGGTCCAAAATTTCTTTAGGGCCCAAAAAAACCGGTCCGAGCCCGTACTTTATGGGCTTGGGCGGCCCGGCCCGGCCCAATGTCGAGCCCATTGCTTCCCTATTTCAATAAGAATGGATATAGGTTACAATATGTTTGGAAAATGTATGGAGTACCCAATCCAAATATTATTGGAATAATATCCCAAACAATTAAAGTTTCAAACTTAGTTTCTATTAGTTTTAGTAATATTCAACCCATATCCATATCTGATTCAAACTCATATCTGCTATAACCAAATACTGGAATTGATTCTCTATTCAAATAATACTCTGACTAGTGACTACATATCTGTGTCCATTAGAAGAAAACAAAAATAAATACGTTAGAACATATACTATCCCAGTATCCATTCTGTTAACTTACACCCACTATCTTCCAGCTATATGCCTTGCTAGCCTACGAAAATCTGTCATGCAATGCAACCTATGTCGAATAAGTGTCAACACTTACACCACTATTTGCCAACGTTTCCTTGACATGTGACAGGTGCAAGTGTCCTGAAGTATCTGACATTTGAATTTTCATAAATGTGAAACAGGGGGCTCGATAATAATATGCTGACAGGTGCAAATATGTGTATATGTATAGCTAATATCTCCATGGTAAGAAATCTTAAAATTGATTAGATGTTTGCTTGATATGCAATCTATAATGGTTGTCGTTCTATTGAAGTGCTCAAAATAGTAAACAGTGGAAATTCATAGAAGTGTCCTAGTGGTCTAGTGTCCAATGTGCCATACACGATGAAAGTTGAAGTATGCGACTAGAAATGGTTATGGACATTTTTGTGTCTGACATGCCAAAAAACATGAAAAGTTAAGTGTCCATAATCATGATAACTCTAGTTTAAGTGTTTGTTCAGTATCCGTCAAAACCGATACATGGGTGTATCATATTGGTTTTGGCATGCCCATCCAGTACTCGCCCCCACTAATATAGTCTAATACCAAAACTATGGCTCTCTTTCGTAGTGGGAAAAAACCAATGTCAACACAATGATTTAATCATGTTGAAGATCAACATGCCAGCGTATGCCACCGCTAAAATCACCTGTTGAAATTCACAATATTCATACATCTTAATAATATCACATTCAAGATTATCTATTGTGGGGTTACTTTATCTAAAAACAAGTAAAATAAATAACTATATCTATTACAGATGAATAATTCAACAATGTTGAATATTATTCCATTCAAAACTAATGGAAAGCAACAAATAATACATAAAATTATTCCTAAGAGTACACAATATTTTTTCTACCTTTTTAAATATATTTTTATTATCTTTGGTTTTCCAAAACCAAGAACTCCGAACCAAAATTGCATAAACCGTCGGTAATGATACTTATAAGAAGGGTCCTATACCAATAATGTGAACCTTGGTATGTATTTTGTTGTCTGCTTGATTCATGTTGCGGTCGATTGATTTTGGCCATGGACACATGGTTGATTTTTGATTATCCATGCTTTTGAGAGTTCAACATTTTAGCATGACCATGAGTCACAATTGAACATCCTCCGCTACTTATCGCCGTAGATTCCCTTTCGAAAATGTTGTTGGTAAGACCCTTCTTTGAGTGCCATATTGGTTTTGGCATGCCCATCCAGTACTCGCCCCCACTAATATAGTCTAATACCAAAACTATGGCTCTCTTTCGTAGTGGGGAAAAACCAATGTCAACACAATGATTTAATCATGTTGAAGATCAACATGCCAGCGTATGCCAACCGCTAAAATCACCTGTTGAAATTCACAATATTCATACATCGTAATAATATCACATTCAAGATTATCTTTTGTGGGGTTACTTTATCTAAAAACAAGTAAAATAAATAACTATATCTATTACAGATGAATAATTCAACAATGTTGAATATTATTCCATTCAAAACTAATGGAAAGCAACAAATAATACATAAAATTATGTTGGAGTGGGTGGGGTTCCCAACCTATGTGGAGAAGACCCCGGAGTGCGACGAGCGCCGTTCGTGTGTCGAAGAAGCTCGGGGAGGAAGCAGGACTGCTGAGAGAGGTGCAGAGAGCTGCTGGAAGCAGAGGGGCCGAGTTCGGGCCGAACTCTGCCCCTGGCAGAGTTCTGGCCGAACTCTGCCTCCTCATTCCAGAAGTGGGTCGGCCAGTGCTGGTTACCCCGCACAGAGTTCTGGCCGAACTCTGTGTGTCGGGGGGCTGAAGCGGGATTTTGGATGAGTTTTCATCATTGGATCTAATCCAACGGTTCAGGTTGGTTGCGGGATTAGGGAGATATATATTGAGTTTTCTCAACCCTAATTCACAAGTGCAACATAACACAAGTTTGAGAGAGAAGGAGGCAAGAGTGCCATTACAACTTCGGAGAAGAAGACGGAGGATTGAAGGTCGTTTTCGAAGGAGATCGTGTTTCGGGTAATCTCTACTCGTCGTTCTCGTTCTTCGTAGCCTTGTGATCATTGTTCTTGTCTCTGAGTGTTGTGGGGATCCGATTTGGATCGGGAGGAGTTTGTAGAGGGTGTAATTCTTCTATTCCATTAGTGGAGGCTTCTCAGGGTTGGACTCCGATCGTCCCGTGGTTTTTTTCCGCAAGGGTTTCCACGTCAAAAATTCTCTGTGTCTGCGTGATTGTTGTGTGTGCTTGTTTTTGGGTTCGTGCGTTGTTTGCTCGGTCCTCTCGCAGGTACTCTCCGGTTTGGGAAAAGGTTTCCGCGCTTCTTTCCCAACAGAGTGGTATCAAAGCTTTGGGTTCAAAGGGTGTCAGGAGTTGACAGAGGAACCAGAGAGGAGAGATGGACGCGAAGCCGGTGCGCATGGTGAACCTTAATGGCACAAACTATCATTATTGGCGGAGCAAGATGAAGGATTTTCTATTTGTCAAGAAGCTGCATCTACCTGTGTTTGCATCCGAGAGGCCCAGTGATAAATCCGAGGAGGACTGGAAGTTCGAGCACATACAGGTGTGTGGGTACATACGGCAGTTTGTTGATGAGAACGTGTACAACCACGTTGCCAATATTGAGCACGCGAAGACGTTGTGGGATAAGCTGGAATCCTTGTATGCGAAGAAGACCGGGGTAAACAAGTTGTTCCTGATCCGAACAATGATGGGTCTACGGTACAAGGATGGGGCGTCTATTACGGATCACTTGAGTGATTTCCAGGGCGTGGTTGACCAGCTATCTTCTATGGGAGTCAAGTTCGACGACGAAGTTCAGGGACTGTGGCTGCTGTGTACCTTGCCAGACTCGTGGGAGACCGTACGAGTATCTATGATCGCTTCTGCTCCAGAGGGCATGGTCAGTCTGGAGTTTGCCAAGAGCGGGGTGTTGAATGAAGAGATGCGGAGACGTTCTCAGGGCACTTCATCCACATCCCACCACTCAGAGGCACTTGTTTCAGAGAGCCGCGGAAGGGGCAAAAGCAGGGGTCCAGGTGGTGGCAGAGACAAGAGCAGGGGGAAGTCCAAGGGTCGGTACGAGGACTCAGAGTGTTATCATTGCGGTAAGAAGGGCCATATCAAGCGGAATTGTTTCGCTTGGAAGAAGGAGAAGAAGGGCGACAAGGGGAAGCAAGAAGAGAACACTACAGCGGCGGCCTCGGTACATGGAGGCGATGTGATCGTCGTAGGTGATGAGGTCATTACTAACCTCGCCTGCGATGACAATTCTTGGCTGGTGGACTCAGGGGCTTCAGCACATGTATCTCACAATAGGGCACTGTTTGCCACTTACACGACAGGCGACTGTGGCGTGTTGAAGATGGGCAACGGAGATGTGTCGAAGGCGGTTGCCATTGGAGATGTGCATTTGAGAACGAAGACGGGTGTGGTTCTTGTTCTCAAGGATGTTCGTCATGTCCCTGATATCCGTTTCAACCTGGTGTCGGTTGGAAGGTTGGATGACGAGGGATTCTTCAGCCTCTTCGGGAATAGTCAGTGGAAGCTTTCCAGAGGTTCGATGGTGATTGCCAGAGGAAGCAAGAAGTCCGGTCTCTACTATATGGAGGGGAGCGCAGAGGGGGCACAGGAGGTGAACGCAGTCAGTGACGCGTCTACCGAGTTGTGGCACAGGCGGCTCGGCCATATCAGCGAGAAGGGGATGAGCTACTTGGTGAACAGGAAAGTGATTCCGGGGCTCAAGTCTACAAAGTTGGAGAAATGCACGCACTGTTTGGCTGGGAAGCAAAGTAGGGTGTCTTTCCAGAGTCACCCAAGTTCGAGGAAGCCGGCGTTGCTCGAGTTGATTCACTCGGATGTCTGCGGTCCTATGAAGGTAAAATCTCTTGGTGGTGCTTCTTACTTTGTGACTTTCATTGATGACTGTTCCAGGAAGGTTTGGGTCTATGCCTTAAAGACCAAGGATCAGGTGCTGCCTACTTTCAAGGAGTTTCAGGCCTCCGTTGAAAGGGAGACGGGCAAGAAGTTGTTGTGTGTTCGGTCCGACAATGGCGGCGAATACATCGGTCCCTTTGATGCGTATTGCAGAGAGCAAGGGATACGACACCAGAAGACTCCGCCAAAGACACCTCAGCTCAATGGTGTAGCGGAGCGCATGAACAGGACACTGATGGAGAGGGTGCGGTGTTTGCTGTCAGAAGCAAACTTGCCGGGCAGTTATTGGGGTGAGGCTCTTCTCACAGCTGCTTATATTATTAATTTGTCTCCTAGTGCTCCTTTGCAGGGTGATGTGCCTGACAAAGTATGGTACGGCAAAGAGCCGTCATACAATCACCTGCGGGCGTTTGGTTGTAAAGCCTTCGTGCATGTACCGAAGGACGAGAGGACCAAACTTGAGCCGAAGACGAGGCGATGCGTCTTTGTCGGCTACGGTCGGGATGAGTTTGGCTATAGACTCTACGACCCAGTGGAAGGAAAGCTCTACAGAAGCAGGGACGTGGTGTTCGTCGAGGATCAGACCATGACCAACACTCAGGACTCCGAGACGCCTTCTGAGGCTGAGGAATTGCCTGAGTTAGAGTCATTTCGCTTCGAGCAGTTTCCAGAGGACATCGCGGAGGATCCAGTTATGGGGGAGCCGGTACATGGAGTTGCTCCCAACCTTGATCATCAGCCTGCTGATGGTGGTCAGGGTGTCCCTCAGGAGGATGAGCATGCCGGAGAGGTAGTTCCTGAAGGGGAGGAGGCTGTCGGTATACAGCCAGCACCAGTGGCTCCACTGAGAAGGAGCAACAGGGATCGTCGACCATCTACGAGATACTCGCCGGATGAGTATGTGCTACTGACTGACGGGGGAGAGCCCGAAAGTTTCGCAGAGGCTATGGAAGACGAACACAGGCAGGAGTGGATGGTGGCTATGCAGGAGGAGATGAGTTCCTTGCACACCAATTCTACTTATGATCTGGTGCGGTTGCCAAAGGGCAAGAAGGCTTTGAAGAATCGATGGGTGTTCAGAGTGAAGCGGACGGATGATGCTACTCGTCCTCGATACAAAGCGAGGCTGGTAGTCAAGGGCTACGGTCAGCGGAAAGGCGTGGATTATGATGAAATCTTTTCGCCTGTCGTCAAGCATTCGTCTATTCGGGTGGTGCTAGCATTAGCAGCCAGTTTCGACTTGGAGGTCGAGCAGATGGACGTGAAGACGGCGTTCCTCCACGGTGATCTTGAGGAGGAGTTGTACATGGAGCAGCCGGAGGGATTCTGTGAGAAGGGCAAGTCACATTTGGTCTGCCGGTTGAGGAAGAGCTTGTATGGTCTGAAGCAGGCTCCGAGGCAGTGGTACAGAAAGTTCGAGTCGTTTATAGGGGAGCATGGTTATGCACGGACGACGTCGGACCATTGTGCATTTGTGAGGTATTTTGCCGATGATGATTTTATCATCTTATTGCTCTATGTTGATGATATGCTATTAGTGGGTCGGAATGCCACTAGGATAGCGGAGTTGAAGCGCAAACTGGACGCGGCCTTCTCTATGAAGGATTTGGGCGCAGCGAAGACTATTCTTGGGATGGAGATCAGCCGAGAGAGAGAGTCCAAGCTGCTACACTTGTCCCAAAAGAAGTACATTCACCGGGTACTTCAGCGTTTCGGGATGGACGGGTCGAAGAAAGTGAGTTCCCCCCTCGCGGCTTACTTTAAGTTCACTGAGGAGCAGTGTCCATCTACCGAGGACGAAAAGGAAGATATGGAGCGGGTTCCATATGCTTCAGCTGTGGGAAGCCTTATGTATGCCATGGTGTGTACGAGGCCAGATATTGCTCATGCAGTTGGTACGGTTAGCAGGTATCTTTCGAATCCTGGAAGGGTACATTGGAGTGCGGTCAAGTGGATTCTACGATATCTTCAGGGCACTGCTGGTTGGAGACTTTCCTTTGGTGGTGACGAGCCGAAGCTGGTCGGGTATACTGACGCTGATATGGCTGGAGATGTAGACACGAGGCGGTCGACTTCGGGCTACGTGATGATGTTTGCGGGAGGAGCGGTGTCGTGGCAGTCGCGGTTGCAGAAGTGTGTTGCCTTGTCGACGACGGAGGCAGAATACATTGCGGCGACGGAGGCTTGCAAGGAGCTGTTGTGGATGAAGAAGCTGTTGCAGGAAATGGGACTGAAGCAAGAGCAGTATACTTTGCTTTGCGACAGTCAGAGTGCTATCCATCTTGTGAAGAATCAGATGTTTCATAGCCGGTCCAAGCACATCGAGACTCGGTATCACTGGATACGGGATGTGGTTGAAAAGAAGGACGCGGAGCTTGAGAAGGTGCATACAGATGACAACGGAGCTGATATGTTCACGAAGATTCTACCAAGGGGGAAGTTTGAGTACTGCAGGCAGATCGTCGGGATGACGACGTCCTCCCCATAGTTGTGAAGGGGGAGATTTGTTGGAGTGGGTGGGGTTCCCAACCTATGTGGAGAAGACCCCGGAGTGCGACGAGCGCCGTTCGTGTGTCGAAGAAGCTCGGGGAGGAAGCAGGACTGCTGAGAGAGCTGCAGAGAGCTGCTGGAAGCAGAGGGGCCGAGTTCGGGCCGAACTCTGCCTCCTCATTCCAGAAGTGGGTCGGCCAGTGCTGGTTACCCCGCACAGAGTTCTGGCCGAACTCTGTGTGTCGGGGGGCTGAAGCGGGATTTTGGATGAGTTTTCATCATTGGATCTAATCCAACGGTTCAGGTTGGTTGCGGGATTAGGGAGATATATATTGAGTTTTCTCAACCCTAATTCACAAGTGCAACATAACACAAGTTTGAGAGAGAAGGAGGCAAGAGTGCCATTACAACTTCGGAGAAGAAGACGGAGGATTGAAGGTCGTTTTCGAAGGAGATCGTGTTTCGGGTAATCTCTACTCGTCGTTCTCGTTCTTCGTAGCCTTGTGATCATTGTTCTTGTCTCTGAGTGTTGTGGGGATCCGATTTGGATCGGGAGGAGTTTGTAGAGGGTGTAATTCTTCTATTCCATTAGTGGAGGCTTCTCAGGGTTGGACTCCGATCGTCCCGTGGTTTTTCCCGCAAGGGTTTCCACGTCAAAAATTCTCTGTGTCTGCGTGATTGTTGTGTGTGCTTGTTTTTGGGTTCGTGCGTTGTTTGCTCGGTCCTCTCGCAGGTACTCTCCGGTTTGGGGAAAGGTTTCCGCGCTTCTTTCCCAACAAATTATTCCTAAGAGTACACAATATTTTTTCTACCTTTTTAAATATATTTTTATTATCTTTGGTTTTCCAAAACCAAGAACTCCGAACCAAAATTGCATAAACCGTCGGTAATGATACTTATAAGAAGGGTCCTATACCAATAATGTGAACCTTGGTATGTATTTTGTTGTCTGCTTGATTCATGTTGCGGTCGATTGATTTTGGCCATGGACACATGGTTGATTTTTGATTATCCATGCTTTTGAGAGTTCAACATTTTAGCATGACCATGAGTCACAATTGAACATCCTCCGCTACTTATCATCGTAGATTCCCTTTCGAAAATGTTGTTGGTAAGACCCTTCTTTGAGTGCCTTTCCATGTAGGTTTGGATTTTATGTATTACTATGGTTCCAAGCTTAGGATAACATACAGAGCAATACTAAAGCATGCACTCCTGGACGATTTAAATGCTGCACAAAACACGTGGTATGAATATTGCTATTTGATTACGTCGATGTGGTCTTTTTGGTTAAGCTAGGTCCACCATGAATTGAGTATGTTGGATGAGCTTAGATCCGTTCATTGATAATAAAAAGTAGTGTATAGGGCTGCAAATGAGCGGAGCAGCTTGTTAGCTCGGCTCGACAAAAAGCTCGCTTCTCTTTCTTTAAAGACTCAAGCTTGTTGAGCTCGATTCCCTTAATGAACCGAGTTTGAACATGGGAAGCTCGGTTTTTCGAGCTCATGAACAAACTCGAATCGGTTATGAGTTTGTTTGGCTCGACTAGGTTACAACTTAGCACCCTTATTTATTTTCCAATTATTTTCCATCATTCTCTTCCAAATCCATTGCAAAACACCAAATGTCTAAATTTTCTTCATATTTCTTCTTGGTGAGTTCTATTTCTCATTAGTCATTTCAATTCTTTGTTCTTTTTCTTTATTCCTCTAGGGGAAAAAAAAATACCACGACTCAAGCTTGGGTCAACCTTGAACAGTTTGCAAGTGGCTCGTAAGCGGTTCGAGCTCGGCTGTGAGAGCAAAATGTGACGATCTTTATGATTCTAACGGCGGGTGTGCGGTGGAGAGGGTCCACCTGCCGCCTAGGAGCTTGATACATTTTGGACATTTTTACTATTTTATCACCGTTTTTGTGTGTGCACATAAAATGGATATTTAAGGGTGTTTTTATGCATAACTAAGCCGTAGAACAAAGATTTATGAAGTTTCAGTCTTGTAAAATTGAACCATAAGTCCATAATGCTTTCAAAAATGTTTAGTCAAAACATCTAGTCAGGTATTGCTCCGCCTAGGTACCCACATACGCTGCACTACGTCTGACCTCTGCCTACGTTGCCAAACTTCCGCTGGCAGCCTACTCCACCGCCAATGGCAAAAGCTGTGCGGTGAGCGGTTGCCTAGCGCCTAGGCGGACGCCTCGGCCTACGTTCCAAAAACTTCTAGGAAGAATTTGAAACAAAGAAAATGTTACTCCCATTTCTGATACCCTCAATTATGTTTGGCACGATACAAACTATGCAAGATCACTTTCAACCATGACCATGTTTCTTTGTAGCTTAGACATGGCATATCCAGCATTAGTGTTGAGGAAGTATCGTGTCGGATACATGTCACACATGTATACGGTATATGGACACGATCTTTAAAATAAGTATCCGTGCAACACAGATTGGGGTAAATACAAAATTGGCACCCATTACTATGATTGGCATCAATTTTTTGCTTATGATTTGAGAAAGGAGAAGGAATAACTAAAGTTGTATGGTAAAGTATTACTGACTGAAAGGCTGAAAGGCAACAGAATAATAGCCCTTTTTGTTAAATGAAGAACACTAGTCCTTAATAGGAAGAAATGCTGGAGAATCCACAAATCAGAACTCATTTGAAAATTTTATATATTGAGTTAAGGTTACAGACTACATTACTTGAGTTTATTATAAATTATTCAAACTGTCGGAATCAAATCCATTGAAAAAAAAAACATGCTGTGATGATTAATTTAAAATCTTAGCACAATTAACACCCCGAGTACATGATTGAATATTTTGTTTGCCTTTTATGGTTTATTTTCAAACCTTGCCCGAGTTGATCCCTTTACTAGTCACTTTTCTGCATTTACTTTTCTTTACATTCAGGGACTCAATACAAAAAATAGTATTTATTGGATAATAGGAGCAATAGCAACTTGATGCATAAGCAGCCTTCTTTTTTCAGTAGGGAGGTCTGATCTAACTTTGTCCAAAGATGTTGTTCTGTCCATTCTAGGTTTTCCCTGTCTCACATGTGGAACAATCTTCTGAACTTTCACTCTACAGTATTTTAAGGACCTTACCATAGAATTGGAAGAGACTATAAACTATTGGGGAACCATAACAAACATTTTCCCCCCTTGTATTTGGCAGTAGTTCGCATCACTTCTTTTTTTCTTTACACATAACAGGTGATGGACTGGATGGTAAACATAAAGGGTATGAAAATTTCCTACGGCGATCACGCAATACGCCTGTATCTCATTGCAAAAGTTAAGGGTGTTAAATCTGCAGAGGACTACTTCACCAACCTCCCTGAATCTGCAAAGAACCAGCTAACTTATGGAGCTCTATTAAGCTGCTACTGCTCAGAGAAAATGGAAGACGATGCCGTCACCCTCTACGAGAAGATGAAAGAACTCAAGTTGGTTTCCGGTACTCTGGTCCACAACCACCTGATGACGCTATATACAAAGCTAGGACAGCCCGAGAAGGTCCCTACCATTCTCGAAGAGATGAAGGCCAATAACGTAGCACCTGATAACGTTACGTACTGCATCCTAATGAACAGCTATGCCTCTCTGAATGACATCGAGTCTGTCGAGAGAGTGATAAATCAACTGGAAGACACAGGTGAAGTGCTTCCACATTGGAGTTCTTATAGTACATTGGCTAGTATTTATAATTCTGCCGGCCTTTTCGAGAAATCCGAGTCAGCTCTCAAGAAGCTTGAGCAGCTTATAGATGGTAGTGACAAGGAGCCTTTCCACTTCCTTGTAAGCTTGTATGCAGGTGCAGGCAATTTGCAGGAGGTTCACAGGGTGTGGAAGTCTTTGAAAGCCACCTTTACAAAGCAGACAAACATTGGTTATTTGATCATGCTTCAGGCTCTTAACAAACTGGACGATATCGATGGCTTGAAGGCCTGTTATGAGGAGTGGGAGTCGGTTTTCACTTTCTACGATGCGAGGCTAACTAACTTTGCAATCGGGGCTCATCTAAGACACGGTATGGTCGAGGAAGCTGAGTCACTTGTTAGGAAGGCTAAGGAGAAGGGCGGAGCATACGACTTCAGGACGTGCGATATGTTCATGGATTACTACTTGAAGAACAACGAGATTGCCGCCGCTCTGAATTGGTTGGAAGCTGCAGTCCAGATTGCGAAGGAGGCTGAATGGAAGTTGGACGACGAGAAGGTTGAAATGTTCATGAAATACTACGGGAAAGGAAAGTGCGTAGATGGGGCGGAGAAGTTCTGCAAGGCCTTGGAGGGTCTCGGCTCCCTCGGAGCGGGAGCGTACGAGTCGTTGCTCCGCACCTACGTGGCGTCTGGCAGAAGAGGAGATCCCTCGCTTCGTAGGCGCATCGAGGAGGATAAGGTTGAGCTCGTTCCTACAATTCAGGACTTGCTCGATGTTGTGTGTGGGTCTAAATAGGAGGTTTATGTCTTTGGTATGTCGGAGTGGTACTCACTGCAGGAAATCAAGTTTCCATGTTGAGGTTGTCATGTACATTTCCCGTCAACATTTGCAAATAAAATGACATTTTCGTTCTTGATAGGTAATTGATTGGATATTGGAGTCGAGTCTAATTACTTGTTGACTTGATTTCAGTTTTTTGGTTAATTGCATAATAGAGACCACTCTTGTGATCAAAATAGCAAAGATTGTTGGCAACAACATATGAACATAACCATATGTACACACCTATCAATTTGTGAGAGACATGCTCGGTAAGATTCAGCAAATAAAAATAGCTCTTGACCTGTGATTGATGTTGATTGTTATCTATTTTTTTTCTATGGATGGCTTCAACAATCCACGGTTCTTCTCTATGGACTGGGATCTATCAGCTTTCAACCTCATGCTTCAGTTCATCGACCTGTGTGGATTTCGCAGCACAAACTTGACAATGTTAATATATGAATATGTTCAAATTTGTAAAAAGAGAGACTACAATTTGTATAACTGAAGAATTCAGTGACATATGAATTGTCTTCTTCTTCTTTTTTTTCTGAACAAAATAGTGCCGGAATATGAGCTGAAAATATTGCAAGACGCATACACCATGACGAGGACGGAAAGTTCTAGTGTATTCCAGAACGTGTCTGACACGACATGACATGTAACCGAACCGGCAAGATGAATAATTCATAATGTGAAATATAATATGACCAGGCCCAAATTTTTGTGTAAATTCGATCTAATCTATAATCAAAAAGCTATCCACTTTAAAATTTAATCTGAATGATACCGGAAAATTTAATCCGAACGGTAGCACCAACTTCTGTTGGTTTGTCAATACCAAACCGGAACCAAATTCCAAACAAAAATTCTAAAACCAAGTTTCAGTCTCAAAACTCGGTTTTGAGACGTTTAAACCGAGTCCCAAATTGGGACGTAGGGTCAGACTGGGATTTAAGTAAGTTTTTGGAAACATAGTTTTGTTAAACAGAATTTGGATAAACGAAACCATGATAAAAGTGTTTGGGATTTAGTTTTGTAAACCAAAAAGTGTTTGGCATGTAAAATAAAAACAGGTTTTTTGCGTCGTGTTAGTACGTAGCATGAGCACTATACCATCATTTTACCAAAAAAGCAATAGTTTACAGTATTGGTCGATACCAATTCGATACTGCCGATACCAATACAATTTGACATGTCCAAATCGACATCATGAATCTTTTTTTCAGTCAATTCGACAAAGAAAATTGAATGAAAAAGGCCAATCAGCAAGGATATAAGGATATAAGTTATCTATCGTAGGTAAACCAATAGATAAGGCGACTAGTATTTCATTTAGTTTCAAAATTACTAAGCAACAACATATAAAATACTTAAAATTATATCTAAATATATAAAATACTTTTATCTAGAATTTTAATATTTTATTAATAATTATTTGTTTTTCGATACCAGAAAATTCGATACTATATTGATAATACCGCCGATCCCGATACCAATAGTGCGAACCTTGCAAGCAAGTCGTCCACATAGGAGGCAGTATGTTACAAGCCTAATAATCGCATGTTTACTTGCCAACTAAAACTTCTTTCAACCGAATAAGTTACAAAAGCATTCAATGGCAAGCAATCATGGACCGGCAAAGCACATTACAAAGAATCTCAGCTTCCTTGAACTGGAAAATCCTGATCATGTGGATATATACACTTGTTAAAATATGATGGCATCTAATATATAACAATTCTTATGGGACAAGAAAACCTAAAGACAAAATTAAACCAAACTCGTTGAATTTCTCTCAATCAGTGATCCCCTTAATTGACTCCTTCAATTGGCTGCCCTATCTCTCTGACAGGTGGGTCAACTCACCTCACCTGGGCAACTCGAGGGCTAGCCATTGATTCAAGCAAAACCTGCGGTTTCTGCAAAGAGAACAAAGAATGGCAGTACACCCACATCTTAAACTGCAAGTTTCAGATGTCTACTTAAGAACAAGTAACGGATCAATAAAAGGACAGATACAAAGACAGCACAGTTGCACCACTGGAAATATATTATAACACACATCATCATGTAGATGAAAAACTTTGGTGTGAAAAATATCCACAACAATCTGTTCTCATTTGAATGGAAAGTCTACAATTGAGTTTGGCAGTGAAGTACATGTGCACAAAATCTTTGGAATGCTATCAAAAGGTAGTTTGTGCTTTTACATGGAGGAACTATAAAGTTTATTACGGTACAATGATAAATGAGCTGTTGTAATTTATTAACTACCAAGGAATGATTTGAAGCACCTGTATGATTTTGGCCTACAAATTGGGCTACAAATTGTCACCTTGATCTTCAAATTATCTTTGCCCGTATCATTTCCGCACAATTTGGGTACTGAAAGAAAAGCCGGTAAGCTAACCATCAATAGTCCCCTCACGAAGAATCATTTCCGCCCATTTACCCCTAAAAAAACTTAATAATTAATTTCCTCCCCAACGTCGTTTTCTGGCAGGCCTCTGCAATTTAACTTCATCCATAGCAGCAACTGAAACATCTGCCTGGCTATTCATACTCTTTTCAGGTCCTTGTTTGGGAGCAATAGGTGCTTTGAACCGTTCCTTGCGCTTCTCCATCTTTGCCAATGTTTCAAGAATGTGTTTGCTGTCGTATGTACCAACAGTTTTCTCATTGCACAAAGAGCTGTCGGTCGGAGAGTTTTTTATGGCCTTTGTCTCATAAAGTTGATCCTTCGTATCCACAATCACCTCTTGCTTGTCAGTCTCTTCTATTAGCTCTCCCTCCTCAATTTCTTCATCTCCAACTTCCCGTGGGGGCAGAACCTCACTAAGTCTAAGGGGAGCCTTCGAAAGTTCACCACAGCCCAACAACTTGGCTTCTTTCGGATGTTTGGCCTTTAAATTGGTTTGACAATTTCGGCTATCTTCACCAGCTGATGTATTCACCTGGACCTCTTCTTGCTTACAGGTCATTTTTGGATGCCTAGAATCCATCAGTGTGTCCACCTTGTAGCCTGTATCAATCTTTTCACCAGCAGCTTTACCACATCTTCTGACAAGCTGCACAGTGAATATTGCAATGAGGAAAATGATACATTGGAAGAAGTTAGCAGGAACCACTAAAAACCCTACTATTTTTTAACAAAATAATGTGCAGCACTACTACATATAAGTAGTACAAAGCAATAGATCGATCTATCAGGTAAAACATCTAAAGTTCTCCCTTAGAAGTGGCAGATGAATATCACAAGTATAACGAAAACTCAGATTTCTTGCAATCATATGGAGTTCAGTGAAGCATCTTTGCTAAAAGTGAGCGTAATAAACACTTTTGTACAAGTAACTGGAAGTAGAAATATGTAAAGTTATAGTTAGATGTCAGAACAAATCTAGCACTTATTTGTTCAACACTGATCTATATTTTCTCATATAGTCAGTCATCCATCTTAACCTCCTCATTTTGTTATCCACTAGCACAGTTACCTCGTGATCTAACTAGTGTTCACCTGCTGAGTGTGCTTGTGAATCACCAAAGGGAGAAAGATGAGGGGAACAGAAGAATATCAAGAGGAAGAAAAAGCAAAGATGGGATGGATAGTTAAAAGTAAGGCACAACAAATATCATGATTGTCATAATAAACATCACCAACATCACCGCAGCCGTCTCCATCAGAATGGGGTCGGTTGTGAAGCATACAAAAGCTCCATAAAATAATTGACAAAGTTTATACGACCATTTATCGACCTGACATCAACCCCCTATATTGGTGCCAAATTCCTAGCCAACTACTAACACATGAGAGCCATGTCATACGTAAGGGAGAACTTAATCTATTAAGTTGAGTTATTTCACACCTCAACACCCTAAAACTAAAACCTAGACATCCAGATGGCAGGTAGCTAAGACCTACCTTTTGGCAAAGCAGTTTAAGCTCATGCAACCAATGAACAGACCTATTACAAGATTGAATATCCAACAAGAAAATACTGTGATGTAACTGGAGGCACTATATAAAGTTTCCTAGAGAAATAATTAACAAAAGCAGTCTACGGCAATAATATAGCAAGTCAAGAAAGAGAACAAAGTCATATGGCAAATGAAGTATCAGCAAACAAACAACAACAATAGCAAAGCCTTTATCCGTTGACTGGATGGATACTCTTCTGTCGGCCTATTAAAGGTCCCTTCTCTACAACATAACACCTAAAATGCACTTCTTGACAGCCTCACTCCACTTTTCTTGATTACCCCCCAGTCCTAGCAATCCCTACAAATGAAGTCTCAGCACTCCCAACAGGTAAGGTTTATGTTTGCAATTGAAGCATAAGCAGAAATGCTGAATTTGGTCAAATGAGACTTATGGCAATCACTAGTCTGCATCTACATCTTCAAGATTTTACAGGGTGCTCAAGTCCTATATCCAACCAGGAAAAGGGAAAAAGAAAATGTGAAGAATAAGCAACCAGTAGGTAATCTAGCTGGGAAGGGAAGAAACATATTCCTTGTAACAAATGTATTTATTCTTCAAATAATTAAAAAGAATACAGAAACAAATTTCTAGAATTGAAATGAAAATTAATGTAATTATACTTCAAATAATTAAAAAAGAATACAGAATCAAATTTCTCGAACTGAAATGAAAACTATATATATAAAGAAATCCCTTCAAGTGAAAATGGAGGCACTATATAAAATTCCTAAAGAAATAATTGAGAAAAGCAATTTAGGGTAGTAATATAGCAAGTCAAGGAAGAGAACAAAGTGTATGGCAAATGCATTTGCTGCTTGCAAGCAAAAGAGGCAAGAAAACAACAACAGTAGAAAACCCTTTAAATAGAAAATTTTCGGGTCGGCTGGATGGCTACTCTTCTGTCAGACCTATTAAGGGTCTCTTCTCTACAACATAGCACCTACCATGACTTCTTGACGGCCTCACTCCTTTCTTGATTACCCTTAGTCCTAGCAATCCCTTCAAGTGAAGTCTCAGCACTCCCAACAGTTGAGTCTATGTTAGCAATTGAAGCATATGAAGGCTGAATTTGGCCACATGAGATCTATTAACATAAGCATAGGTGTCCATACAAGATATCTTATTATACACATGAGTCATGGCCAATCACCAGTCTCCATCCACATCTTCAAGAATTTACAGGCTGCTCGAATCCTATATCCAAGGAAAAGGAAAAAAGAAAATCTGAAGGATGATAAGAAAGAGGTAATCTGGTTGGGCAAGGAAGATAATACAATACAATACGCCTGTTGTATTTCCATAATATATATATATATATATATATATATATATATATATATATATAATACGATATGGTATACTACCATTTCGTTATGTATCAATTGATCCGATACAATACATATAGGCTAATAGCTAGTATCAATTCTTGTTTAAGTCAAGTAATGTATACTAAGAATATGGATTCTAGAATTAGATAGACCTGGAAAGATAAAACAAATAAAAAATCTATCAGAAAATTAATTAAATCATTTTCCTATATGGATTTAGAAGTATAGACCTAAACTCCTACAGCTATTGTATCATAATATATACACTATGATACGGAAGCAAATCGATACACGATACGATATGCGAGTTGATAACCTACATATATAACAAAATTTTCACAAAAGAGTCATCTCCTCGATAACATTAATAACTACTATCCTTGGGGGATTCTGCACTAGGAAACTAGGCTAATTGAAGTGCCTAGCTTTAATGCTCTGTAGGTAATTCTCAACAATGGATTTTCTTAGTAGGACAACAAATGATGTCACACTTGTTGGCATTTCCTTCTGGGGTTTTCGATTGGATAGTCTGGCCTAGGTCGGGTTACAAAACCCTTGGTGACTTTTAAGGATATAGCTTTCTAATCTGCTTAAGGACAACAACATTTAGGATTTTAGTTTAGTTCTGGATCTGAAGAGTTTATTCTAAACTGGATGGCTGTCCGATTTCTATTGAGTTGCCAATATAGTTTCACTGTCGTGAACCCTATTTACCCATGACAAGTATCGCAGTCGAGAAAATGGTTGGCATATGGGTGTTGAAGTGGTGTATGGGACTCTCATAATCATTAGGACACTGCTTGGACCATACGGAGAAAACGGTCATGTTTAGATCATGCATGCTGGTTTTAGTTTTATTATGGTTGGCAGTGGTTCCCGATTCAATAAGTATCAGAATCAGAATGATTTCAACCACAAGCATCTAGAAGCCACACATCTAATGGTCAAAGCTCTAGACCTTGACTGAGTAATTCACAGTAACTCTGACTCGCAATAAGATGGAGATGTAGAAAATGTGTTGTACACATAAACAATCAAGCTGTCGAGACTCCCAAAATATAAGAAGATATATATCGTATCGTGTATCGATATTAATATGAGATGAAGTCTTAAATATTGACACAAGTAATGCACGTCATAGCCACTCCAAAATATAAGAAGATATAGTTATATCATAATCATTATATCTAATTACCATAATCTTTATATCTAATTATCTATATGTAAAATTACCAAAATAACTATCCTAATATGTATGACCATGTACGTAAGTTGGCAAGTTGAGTTTGTCAACGCTTAAAGCCTTTCACATTACCTGAAGCTACGAAAAAGCATATCAAGACTTGGTATAAGAACTATTCAAGCAACTTGAGAATTACTTGTTTATAAAATGAAAACCATGCTCAAACTTGATGACAATGCTCAAGTAAACAAGATTGTCTACTTTGATACACATGTACAACAGAAGACAAAGAGAAGAACACACAACAATGAGGATGAGAGATTAATGATAGATGCTACAAGTAGGTTCATCCTTCCAAATCAAGAATCAAATGTAAAGTGAACAATTAAAACCGGTCAATGTTGAAGCAAGAGACCTCAAAAGCAAATAATTTTCAGGTTTCAGGATTTTAAGATAATGAGGAATGGGCTTTTCTTTTTGTTGTCGAAGTGGCGTTGTTGAAACAATAAATATTGTTGAACGAGCTCAGTGGGGATGATATCCAACTAAAGATGCAAATTAAACAAACTCCTATCTCCAAGCCAATTTACAATTATTCTTTCTCTACAGAGATTAAAACACTTGTCCTAAACTTCCTCAGTAAATCCTGTAATCCCGTAGAATTAGAGTATCAGTTCTGGATATTTGTGCCTGAACTACATCAATAGTGTTGACAGGATCCCCATCCATAATATGCCAAGGATTAGCACGCCATGTACTCGAGTTAGGCAGCTGTTTGAGTCCATTAGATCAGAATGTTTCTTTTACTCTCTTCCAACCTCCACATGCCTATGTGCAGATATTAAACAAATCTTTCCATCTTCTAATGTTAATGTCCGATAAGGTTGCTAGGAGAGACTTCTTAAAGATTTGCCTCTATCAATACCTTCTCCTCTCCAGGAACCCTAATAACTACTCATGAGAGCCTCAGTGTCAATTTAAAGCAACACAAGCCAAATAATTATAAATCATCTTAAAACACATTCTTTGACATCACTGACAAGCCAACATAAACCTCAATCGTGAAAGAAATCTTCATACATGATAACTGTTGAGGCAACCAATGTGATTAAAGCAGGTCGTAAACTGCTAAGTAAAGAAGATAAAGTCACAAGGCTTACAAATGAGACCCCAACTGACAAAGAAGAGGCAGTCTACAAACTTAGTATCCAGGACTAGCATATATATAACTTCTCTTGACTAGCAGACACATAACTTCCCTAAGCATCTACTTTTAATCTATTGGATTTGTTTCTGTATCATGGTTATCTTAGTAGACTCGGGAACAATCCCTAGTAGATAGTCATAGGGCCTATAACCTATACCCTATAACCAAAACCCATAGGGTGAAGATAACTGAGCTTCTCCTAGCAATATCGCTAATCCAAATGCTACTTCCACCTTCATTCCACGTCCTCAACCTAGTCTCTACATTTTGTAAGTAGGCCAAATACCAATCCTCTGCCAAGCTACAATACTACATATACTCACTTCCAATGAAAATCTTATATTGCTAATGGCTATTACAAACCATGAAAAAAATGCCATACTTCACCTCTGTGAACTGGTGGGAGGGACATTGGACACCTGGACCTAACTCCCATTGGGTTTCAAGGCCTGTATGTACATCGAGTCTGCTCACTTGCAGCATCACCTCTCCCCAGCGGTCATGAGCTTGATGCCTTTCTATCTTTGATTAACATATATCTATATCATTATAATTTGTGGATCATATCTGTCCCTTTCCAAACGAAACGACAAAGGAACTCGCCCTACCAGCTCCATTTTATCAGACAAGTTTTTTTTCCCTCAAATAATGAAAAATATCCTTATGCAAAGGACCTTGTTAAGGCACAATAGTGAGCAGAAGGGACAACCATAAACCTAAAGCACTGATACATCATAGATCCATAACTTTGTTAAGGCAAGTACGAGTGCAGTTTATCATTCCTGTGCATTTAGCTGATTGGCATGATCTGATAATTGAACCAAGGAAACCCTTGGCACAAGACAAGACAATTGCTTATATAATAGATGAAATAAAAATAACATAGAAAAGGAAGACCACATCTGTTCATTCTCATGACAAATTAACATTATATGAGTTCAATGAAAAATTACCATCATATGAATACTAAAAACAAGCATTTTATTATCTTTGTCATACTAAACACATGGTATTTTGCTAACGAAGAGGGAGAAATGGTATGAATTATGTTCTCCAAAGGGAATTAAACAGTGGTGGAGGATAAGATTGCATGATAAAAAAAGGAATAACAGCATAAAGATTCAAAGATGTATTACTTTCAAAATAAAATAACATAAATAAAAACTATGTGCAAAAATTACAACATTTTAGAGAAGAAGCACCAAGCTTACTTTACTAACCAGGCTGCATAGGATTTGGATATGAAATGGATCTGAAATTATGACGGTTTTAGAAATTTTGGGCTATGGATATGGTTATATACACACATGAAAAAATACATATTTTATACATTTAGTCAAAATACTATCTATATTTAAGCATGTTCTGGATAGCAACTAAGTTAAAAAAAAAATCTAGAAACTACCTTCTCATATCTCAGTTAGGTTTGACACGATGATGTCCATGCCAAATCACTTTCAACCTTTGTTGTATGAATACGGACAGGGACAGGGATACAGACATGATACGGGATAAGGACATTTCAAATTGGTATAAAAGAAGTTACCTATGTGCAACATAGCTTTCAAGTATGCTTTGGGTTCCTTCGGAGCCTAGACATAGGAGAACCATAACTGACCGGAGTGTCAAGTAATTATTGTGTCCAATACACGTCAGATACGGATATGGTACTCCCAAGGAGTACATGTACAACAGTGTACTAAGTAGCCAACTAATGACAACCTATCAATGTTTATGGTTTAATATACAACGTATATGTCCTAATAGAAGTATGCAGTAACAATCCATGTCATGTGAACAAGTGCATCAAGATGCTAATATTGTAGTGAATTACGTATTATAAGATATGATATGCTGCAAACAGGAAGTTACGATTCCCAATTAAGCAAGTCTTAGTAACGGCACAGATGATACCCAATTGTGGTAAAAAAAAAACAAGCATTAAGGTATCACAACAATTCTCGTGAATGACTTGTAAAGCCAACAGCCTGACACAAAATAGTTGCATGAACACTTCATAATTGGTATATTTTACGGTTCACATTAAAACGGAAGGAAAGAGCAAAGTAGCTCCAAGTTATTTCACCACTGAAAATTGGCCACATAAGTTCATACAATTCGTCAAAGAGAACAGTTAGGAGGAGATTGCACCAAGAAAATAAGTGATTTCCCAATAAAGGGATGAATATAGAGGCTGAAAGAGAGTTAATTGCACTAAGAAATTGATGCATGACTCACAAGTTGGATTATAGAAAATACCAAAGAGCAATTTGAGAACACTTGTACAAAAAGGCCATCCATAGATGGTAAAAACTATATAAAAGAGAAACATAAATAACAATATTTCAAGATAGATGAGATGGGTCAATATAACATCAGAATATTCACACACCAGTGGCCCAAGGAAATGGAAATGACAGAAATGTACATAATTACATTTACTTCGATGAGCAGTAGAACTCAGAAATATTATACACTCTTCCTATGAATTAGAAGAAATCATGAAAGAACTTTGATGCTTACATTTACTTCGATGAGCAGTAGAACTCAGAAATATTATACACTTTTCCTATGAATTAGAAGAAATCATGAAAGAATTTTGATGCTTAAATCAAGATAAGCTAGAAGTAACAAACATTTATTGTGAACATATTGCAAAATGAAATAATGACCGAATATATGGTGCAAGCTTTGTGGTTTAGGTATTACCAGCACATGAAGGTAGAAGTTGTACGAAGAAAATGTAGTAAAAAAAACTAGTAATAGAAAAGAAAGGAAACCTAATTTAATTCAAATCACTAACATTTGGTTTAAGTTCAGAGCATGGACTATTTACAATTACAAATAGTTCATGTTTGCTAGTATAGCTAACTAAAATGAGAAATAGTACAAGGGTATGCACCTGTCTTGGTTCTATTTCAGACACCACCAAATTTTACATTGTCTGATGTGCACTTTCTATTATCTTCTTTCCACACCATTGTTGAAAGCATACAAGCTTGGACACAACGAGTACATTATAGGCACTTGTAAGTTGTCCTGGTTATTATCCATAATTCCACTTCTTCATGATAAGTTCATTCTACTATCGAATCGATTCATATATTAGTAAGTATCAAAAAGCCATGATGAATTCCCACATCTTCTTCAATCCGTCTTAGGGCCGAGTGGCAGCCTCAGACCAGGTACCCTTATATTCAAGAATAAAAATTAGGTCATTAATGAAGACAAATAACGGAGACACTTTTGGGTCCAAACAGGTCCAACCTATTTTTGGCAGATTTTGGAGAATCTGTTGACCAAATCTTTCAGATTTTTTTGTTTCTTTTGTAACTTTCCTAGTTTAATTAGGACTAGTTTCTTGGAAATCTTTTGGAATTCTTTTGTATGTTGTTTTATAACTTTCCTAGTTTAATTAGGACTAGTTTCTTAGGTTTAAGTATGTTATTTAGTATAAATAGGGCTACGTAGAAGACAATAAACATGTTCATTACTATTGGTTTCTTATTGATATTTAGTTTCTCTCTTACTGATTCTCGTGTTTGAGAATTGGGGTTTTATTCCTTGTTATTTTGGGTAATTGGTTTCTAGTTATCGGCATTTTCGTGTTGTGTCAGAAGGTACCAAATCCTTGATGTGTCAAGGGGCATGGTAGGAACCAACTATGGCAACAACTACTTCTTGCCGAAGAACTAGGATTGAAGGCCTATTTTTGGCGACCCGTCGCATCGAAGTCTTTCGCGTGATCTGACCCTACGTGTCAAGAGAGTCAAGCAGATGGTAGGCAATCAGGAACACTTGAGACAACCCGGTGCGTAATCCAGAAACGATGTTACAGGTGAGCAACACCCGCAACCTCCTGGAAGATGGTCAAATACCAACATGGAAGAATCTTCTATGAAATGTTCGTTTATATTCGTCTTGTTGAAGCGAGGTGATTTTGCCAAGCGAGGTCGTGACGATGATCGTGGTAGCGACATGCTACCTGACCACCAAGAGTATGGAGGTCGGCGTAACGTCGACGGACGCGGTCGATATGGCGACTACGAGATGAACGATATTAGCGGCGGTGGAGATCGGTTTGACAATGACTATGCTTATCATTGTGGCGGTCGCAAGGAAGGTCCGTACGAGGTGGGAGACGACTCCAAATTTAAGGTCGATATTGCAATCTTTCATGGAGAACCTCGGTATTGAGAAATTCGTGAATTGGTTGTAGGAGGTGAACAGATTTTTTGATTACATAGAGATCTCGAGAGACAAAAAGGTAAATTTAGTGGACTACCAACTGAAATCATGAGCGTTAGCTTGGTGGGACAGACTTCAAGATGAGCATAGACGGAAAGGGAAGAGACGCATCACCTCTTAGAGGAATATGCAAAAGCTTAAGGCGTGTATCCAACCCGATGACTACGAGCAACACATCCATCGATACCAAACCTGTGCCCAGAGCCAAAGAAGTGTCAACGAGTATACTACAAAGTTTATGCGTCTTACCGAGTGGAATTATTTTGACGAAACCAAAGGGCAGCAAGTATCTCACATCGATGACAGACTCAAAGCAGCAAATTGAGATAAGATCGGAGATCAGTGCATCCCTAGCATGATGGAGGTCAGGGATCGAACTTTACAAGCCGGAAGATTGTTACAAGAAAAGTGGCAATCAAACGTCAGATTAAAGTGGCAATCGGAGGCGGCAGCATGGCCCAGGAACAAGGCCACAAAGCATCTACCTAACCCAACAACCTGCATGCCAAATCTGTCATAGGCAAGTGTTTCAAGCGCAATCAGACGAGTCACTATTCGAGGCATTGTCCACGAAAAAAACATGTGGCTCATGCTGATCGTGAAGAGTCCAACAAAAAAGCTAGCGACAACGACATCAACAACCATGAAGATTGCGAGGAGGAAGAAGTTGCTTTGGTGTTGTGCAAAAAATTTTGTTAGCACCAAGACTCAAAACGATTTTCACAACATTCTAGGCTTATCAAAATTCGATGTACCATCAATGGTAAACGATTTAGAGTTATGGTCGACAGCGACAACCAGGAGAATATCATCAGCCGACAGATGGTCAAAGTAGCGGGATTAACGCTAGAGAAGAACCCGAACCCGTCCTATGTTGGGTGAGTTCAAAAGGTGTCAAGCATTAGGATGACCAAGCGGTGTCGAGTGTCTTTCTCCACCGGCACATATAAAGACGAAAATTTTTCACCACGTGATGGACGGATTGGACATGTCACATGTTACTTGGACGGCCATATCAATTTAATGTTTGGCCAAAGAACGACGGTCAACACAACACATTGGTTGGTGAAGGACGGGGCCAAGTATATACCTACAACTTCAAAGAAGAATACTCAAATCGAATATTTACAAGAGAAGGGGTAGATTTTTCCTTTCATGTGACAGTCTCCACGAAGAAAGCAAAAGTGGACTTCAAGAAGGTCCATGAGGTGGATGATTTGGTAGCTAAGGAAAATATAGAGATCGACGAGTCAACGGAGGAAAAAATGGTTTCAGCAGAGATACAACCGATTCTCGACGAGGTTCATGATATTTTTCTAGAGGAGTTTCCTAGAGGGGAAGGCTTTTCCTTCGTTGAAGGTCTCTACGAAGGAAGCGAAAATAGACTTCAAGGAGGTCCATGAGATGAATGACTTGGTAGCTAAGGGAAACAATGAGATCGACGAATCAACAGAGGAAAAAACGGCTTCAGTAGCGATACGATTGAGTTCGTGCTATTCTTCCGAGGAGTTTCCTGGAGGGTACTGCCCATGCATGACGTCTGACACGTCGTTAATCATGTTTCTGGGGCGGATTTGCCGATCTTGCCACACCATTGCATGAGTCCATGGGAGAACAAAATTTTACTAGGGGGGTGGAGGATTTGCTGCAGAATAACTCATGGTCGAGTTTCAAGAGAATAGGATAAGCCACTGCACGGTTAACAAAATCATGATTGACTACAAGTTCCTGATACCGCGAATAGATGACATGTTAGATCAACTTAGTAGGACCGATGTCTTCTCCAATGTAATTCTTTAAAAGCGACTGCCACAAAATAGACATATGACAGAGAGGCGAGTGGAAGATGGCGTTTAGGGCGTTGTATAGTGCCTTTGAGTAGTTGATAATGACCAACACACTCAGATATTTGGAACACTACTTGAGATTTCCGTATACGCTCTTGAACATATAGAGAGTTTCAACCGGGTAGCCGACACACTTAGTAGGAGGGCTTCGTTGTTAGTCACGCTCGGAAGGAGGCGTTTGGGTTGGAATACATTAAAGAACTCTATGCAGAAGACGAGGGTTTTGCAGAGACATGGGGGCAGCCTCATCAAAAACAACTCGTCGACTTCTACGTCCACGACACTTTTTTGATTAAGGAGAGTGATCTTTCGTCCCTTGTACATCTTAGAGGTGGAAGTTGATAAGAGTTCTCTTGGCGGCAAGTTGGCGCTAGGTGCGATACACGGGACGAGATCGTTCTTTCCTAGAGAGGTAGGCTTCCACAGAGTCCATGATGTCGTTCTAGAGCAACTATAGAAGGCTAATACGAGACGGTATAAATTGATGCAAAGATTTTTGTATCGGCGCCGTAGACGCAAAGTTACCAATGTCGGTAAAGACATTATGGTGCTTCCGAAAGAAGGTGATACCGGTTGGACATAAAATCTTCAACCAAGAGAGGATCTGGGTCGTTCAAAATGTCTAAGAAGTGAAAGTTTAATTAAAGAGAGGAGGCTTCAACGAGCATTGCAAAGACTAACAATGAGACACTCCATACAGACAACTACACAAAGAACTCGTGTCAAGTTATCTACAAGAGAAGGGGTTTGACGAAGACGCATTTGGGTCCAAACTAGTCCAGACGTACTTTTGAGAGATTTTGGAGAACCTTTTTGCCAAATCTTTTAGTTTTTCTTTTATCTTCTTTTATAACTTTCTTAGTTTAATTAGAACTAGTTTCTTACGGTTCAATTGTGTTATTTAGTACAAATAGGATACGTAGAAGACAATATATATGTTAATTGATATTGATTTCCTATTGATATGGAGTTTTATCTCTTATTGATTCTCGTATTTTAGAATTGGACTTCTAGTCCTTGCTATCCTGGGCATTGGTTTTTAATGATCGTCATTTCCGTGATGTGTCAACAAATAGCACGATCGAGCATTAAGTTGTGAAAGTTGTAATCATGTATACATTATCTGAGTTCTCGATACTTTCAACTTGAATCATCTTGGTACTAGTGAATCCTTCTCATATATAAATATCATGAACAATGTAGAAACAATCTGCACATGCATAAAATGTGGCAAAAGAAAGAAGTAGAAAACAGCATTTGCGATGTAAACCATACGAAAGGAATTTGGAACGTTGATATAAACCACCATCATCTAAGTTCGTTCCTACTAACACAAGATTACTACTGAAACAATTTTTGCTTGGACAAAAGGCAACAAGTGAGAGCTTAAAAACAGGGACACATGTAGAGCATTCACAACCCAGTATAGGAGGTCAGCTCCATTTATAGACGTGCATAAAAATATGTGCATATGAAGATATTGAAAATCTGCATAATCAATCACCCAGTGTCAGGCTTAAGTCTATAATGGCAGTTGCCAGTGACTTAATTAAATATCTTCCATATGAGATAGCCAAAGATGAAATATAAATACAATATCCTTGAACCCTGTAGAGAGAGAGGAAACAAAGGTAGGTGGAAGTTAATGTGACGGCTCGAGTACCTGGTTTCATATTTGGTACAATAAACTGCCCAGATTATTCCTACCTACCAGATTTGGAAGTATTTCTGGCCTCAACCTAAGTTTCAGCTTCAGCTGTGTATTTAAAACAATTGCACATAAATAACAATATCGCAATATAATGAAAATTCTGTTGTTTACTACAAAACTTAATAAATAGTGCAGATTTTCGATTCTCAGGAGCTAAACAGAACGTCTTTGGAACCTAAAATCCACTTTAAGTGTAGGAAGCATTGCCTCTCCAAAAAAGTCGGTGTCATGTTAGGTATTATGTCAAAATATCACACAGTTGTAAAAGGCACAGACACATGAAAATAGAGAGGTGTGCCAAAATCAGTGTTCTTTGTGTCGCCACGACAGTCTATATTGTACCTTGTCATGTATGTGCCCCGAAACATAGAATTCATCTCAAGTTTATGGAAACCCAGGATACACATATTTTGGACAAGACACAATGACCATCTAAAACAAAGTTTAAAGTTAAACATGAAGAGATTGTATTGTCTCACAGCCTTTTTCAGATAGTCTTAAATCGCTTTACAATGTGTTTATTGAAGATTGTAGAGTAAGTTTTGGAAAGTTGATCAAAGTTGTGACCTTTAGCAGTTAGCTTTACGGTTGTTGGTTTCAGATCATTTAAAGAAAATAAATCTGCAATTAGACCTACTAAAGGGCTGTTAAGCAGGCCAACTACATGGTTGCCAAAACAGTTGGTTCTCATTACATTGGAGCTTGAGGGTGTGTCCTGCTGGTATTGGATAGGCCAGTATGTTCCCTACTCGTGTTTATGAACCTGTGTTTTTATTGGTCATTCCTGATCAAAGGAGAAATACAAATTGTACAAACGTTGAATTAATGTTAAGATAGGTAAGATAGTTGTCAAATCTTTTCATCGGAAACTATGATGATGTTTGTGACTCCAATTGCAAGTCAATAGATTGCGATTCAGTAAAGCTATCAACAGAGTGGACCCATTGCTCAAGACCCCCTTTTATTGTGCAAGGTGGCTTATCCCCACAGATCTGGGATAAGACTGTTAAATATGGGCAAGGACTAGAGTAAGATATAATTCTTTCAATCTAAGTACATCGAACTAAGAAGCAAAATTGATCGAAATAAGAGAACAGCTAGCCTAGATATAGAGTGCATCACAAAAAGATAGAACAGGAGAGTTTTGTAGTACCACATTGTAGAGCCTGAGAATAAAGCAGAAATTGCTTGCAAAGTGATACTTACAGCTTGAGCTTGCAGCTTCTGAAGTTCTGAAAACACTACTCTGGGAAGTGCCAAAGATTTACACTGCAATGCACTTGTGTCAATATAACTAGGAATGCCACTGTATAAGTCCTTTCATGCCTATCTTTTTCCTTCTGTCTACCTACTAGCTTCAAGTTGAAGTTAACGAATTACCAAGTTGGTTTCATCTTGGTGTTACTTGTTTCTAAAGGCATGCCTAGGATTGTTAGGCTATTTGTACATTGAGCTGTTTGAGTTCATTTTAAGCTTCTCACTTCATAATAAAGGTGGACCAATTCTTTTCTAGTCTATAGGACTAAGGAACTTAGAGGATGCTTCTTGGTTGCATACTTGCATTACCCTAAAGGTAACTTTACCCTACTCACCATATGGCCTTCTAGATTTGGTGGCAAGACCCTCCTCTTTAGCTTTAGCTATAGCTACCTTGGGTAAAAATTTGGCACCAGCATGGAGGGTTGACAGTCAGCCATAAGAACTTGTCAACCCCTTTGAGAAGATTTATCCTGCTCAGCAGACTATTCTGATGCAAGAAGGCTCGTTGACGATAATCATATGATGATAAGCGCAGCCACCAAAAGGTTACATATCAAAGATGCAGTAACTGCTAACATGTTTTGTGTCCTTAAGGATATAATATTAAGCATACTTGATATGAATAGCAATATGTGATTCATGAAGCATGAAACAGCTCAAACATTATTTATATTGACATGAAAAAACAACCAACATAACTCTGCATCAGATCCAAACATAGTCCTAAAGAATGATCCATATATTCTTAAAATGTAAGGCAGACAACCACAGATGCATGTAAGAAAGTAGGCAGAGTAACATGGAACTAAAATAACAGACATCACAGTAAAATTCGTCTTGTGGATGACTTCAAGTAATGTAATAGCTAAAGTAAAACATGATTTAGACATTTGAGTTCACAAAAACTATGGAAGTTTGTTTGCAAGTATGTACCCGGCTACAGTAAATAAATTATTCAGACATTTGAACTAAGACACCTATATGTAAGAACAAGTTGAACTTAGAAAGAAGAACAAGACTTGTAAACCCTCAGAGAATAATTGAAGGAAAGAGCAAAATTTTATGCATGTAGCTTGTTATTTACATGACTGGCATAGATATATCTATGAAAACAAATCAAAGTATAATTTTTTCTCAATCCAGATCATAAAGAAATTAAGTCTCCAGTTAAGTGCAAAAGAGAAACTTCTGATGATGTTTGTATAATAGTATTCTAGGATAAGATGGGGCAGAGAAGTGCGACCAATTCAAAGAACACAACAATTTAAAAGCCCAAACCGGATAACATTCTGGCAAAGACAGGAGACAACAGTAAAACAATCAGACCCTTATGCTCAATCCAACAAGAGCCCATACTAGTTAACTTGCCATGTTCGAAAGAACTAAGGTCAAGAAGCGGAAATGCCAGTGGATCACTGGATCCTCATTATTGCTAACAAATGTCTGATCATTGTCTTGATAAACCCATCATTTAAGAGGGTATAATGACTACCAAGTATGCTTACAGTCAATCACAGAACGCTGACTCAAAGCATATGAAGATTCAAGAAAATCAGGCCAAGACATTAGAATATAACACACGGCTCAGGGATTGTAATGGAGCAAAATCGCGATACTTGTGCATCAAAATAATTCTTAATCCAGAAAAAGGATATAAAGAAATAAGATGGATACAAATATAAAGAGAGAGAGAGAGAGAGAGAATAAAAACTATATGGAGCTAAGTATTTTCATTTACACCATAGCTTGATCTATAAACAGTAAAAAGGCGAAGTGTGTGTGTATGTATATAACCAAAAATGAAATTAACATACTATTTATCATGCCACGGTGTGCAGAACCGCTGGGACATGACAGCCATGCATGAACCTCTATGTGCATCACCACGGTGTGCAGACCCGCTGGGACATGACTTGCCAAAAGGGTTAAACCGAATGAACACATGATTATATGAGACTCAAGTACTCATATATATGCATAACAAATTTCCATATTCTATCCAATATGGGGCTATCTGGGATTCCACACCATTAAATGGAATGAAGATAAAAGAAATGCAAGTTATTGTGATATTCAACAACTTTTTGGCAACCAAGATCCCAGTGACTAAACTTGAATAATACCGTCCGTGAAAGCTCTTACAAAGCAGCTGAGAAAGATAAAAGGCAGGTCTTGCAGCATTTTATTAGAAGTTCAACTTGAAGTTTCCAAGAAAACAGGCTGGCTCAAATAGCTACCAATTGCACACTGAAGGAAGAATAAACTTCAGAAAGCCTAAAAAAGAGCATAAATCATTCAATTTGGCATGTGGAAAGATACCGAATGAAGGGATGTGCTGTATTCCTCTCCAATTAGAAGATAAACAAAGAAAACTTTGCCCGTATACTAAAAGGGCGAATCTACTCAACAATACAAGTACAGTGGTACAAGATAGACTTGGTTTCCCCAAAATTACCTTTCCTTTCCAACCATTCATATGTACGTGAGAAGCCTCCCTGCACCCTATAGCTGCCAGATCATTTCTGCTCTTGTCAGAAACAAAATTAGCACAGTCCCTAGCATCAAAATATCCTTCAACTATTTCATCCTTTCTAGCATTTTTCAATTGACGGGCACTAGAAAAGGTATCGCCACTGATGGATGGCTGGTTAACGTGACTATTCTCATTCCTTGAACTCCATTCAAGGAGAGATGGTCTCTCTGGAGATGATAAGCAATCTTGATCCCGATGATGTCTCAATTTGACACCATTATCCGTACAATGCCTTGGCCTCAGCCGCCAATTTTGTCTATTCATCTGAATGCTGGAAATGATGTTCTCCCGGTACATATGCTTTTCTTCAAAATTGTAATCACCAACATCAGACTCTTGGGCATTTTCATACGAGGAATGATATTCGCTCTTGATGCTTGGACCATATCCATATCTTGTTTTCTCAGATTGGAACTCTCTGCCATCATGATGCCCTCTGTGGTCCATCTCTCTTCTCCTCGACTTCCATGACATGGGCAAATCATCACATGGTGAGCCAGCATCATGCCCACCTCTGTCATCAGCAGAGCATGGCTCCTCAACTGTATGAGAAAACAGTAGCCTATGATCCAGATGTCTACTATCTATTACATCGACATCATCAAATCGAGATGACCTGTTCAAGTGAAAATATGACTTATCATATCTACTTCTTCTTACAGGGCTTCGTGTTACTTTGTCGGTGGAGTAAAAGTGTCCCCCAGACTTTAGATCAAAGATTTCCTCTTCTATATCAGACGGTAGATATCCTCCATGCACTGAATTCACACGCCGTTCTCTGATTCTGCAATCACTTCTACTGTCCTCGTATTTTGTTCCCCTTCTGATCCGCTCTCTTCTTTCTTCTGCCATCCGCAAAAAATAATCATTCTCCATGAAATAGGATCTCTGCTTTAAAAGTGATTGATCAGAACCCTTACGGGGAAAGCTTCTTACGCCTTGGTCATCATGACGCCTTTCAGAAAAGTAGCATTCCATTTGTTCTGAACAATATTCATCATCCAAATTTCTCCCATAATCGGGAAGAAGATCACTCTTCCGGTAATTTTTTGTGTAAGACTTTTCACTGCCATGTTCTTCAGCATATGTTCTGCTCTTGTAAGTTGGTGACATTTTGGTTTCCTTGTAAGAAGGTAAATTATCTCTATCATCACTACCATAAGCAGATTTCCTTTTCCTCATCTTACAGCTTGCATCCCACAAATCCACAACACTGCGGTCCTTCCTACAAACAAGGTTACAAGCCAGTTCTTCGCCTTTACCAACATGCGAATGAGCAATATGCTTAAGTCCCATTCTTTTAATGTGTTTGTGTACCCCAAAAGAGAGGTTATGTTCATGAGTATTTACTCTGCTCCCTTCTTGATGAGTTCTAACGTCATTTCTGGAATCATCAGAATAGTAAAGGTCGGACTCGGTTGAATCTTTAAATCTAGTGATTGATTTTAAAGGTGCCGTATGGATTAGTCTAGATTCCTTCTTCATTGGATACCCATCCTTACATTCCTGAGAGCGATTCTTGCAGTCATAGGAGCTGGAAGTGTGTCGATCTTGATCACCAGATCTGGATTCAACTTTCAACTTGGACGCATCAATTCTCAAAGGATTCTCTTCATTTTTCTTGTAGTCAACTTTACATTTAGCTTCCTTAGAAGTTCCTCCACAAGTACTTCCATTCACCTTCAAAGAAAGATGCTTATCAGAATTTGTAATATCCTTGCATATCTGCCCCTCACAGCATGGAGAAGGTATCCTGCATGGATTTACCAAAGGACAAAGTCATCTATAGAGTTCAAACATGTGTCAAAAACAGGATGTTGAATAGGGGAAAAAATAGCTTATGCTGCTTCAACACATTATCATTTATTTTGATGTGAAAAAAAAGTCCATCACATGAACCAAATATCTAGGGAATTGTTGCTGCGCACCTGGATATGTATCAAAGTATTTTTTTATGTATAGGTTGAAGAGTGAAGACAAAATATTGATGAATTAAATTGTTGATTCCTCTGTCATTTGGAAGTTGGTTTGCCTGAACCACAAGTCTATTGTGCATAATGTATGCCTTGACATAGAAATGGCCGTTAGCAGAACAGTATAAACAGTACTACCATGGAATTGTGAGACAGTTGATATTTGATACTCTGTATGAAATTTAGTGCGCCAAGATATGCTAACAAAGACGCTGGAGCAATCATCCAATTTTCTGCAGATCTTGGTTCAAAGTCAAATTAGATGTTCACTCTGCTATCAATCCTAAGCATATTAGCTGACATGAAAATATTCAGAACGAAAATCAGTTTAAAGAAGAGACGTTTAGCGACTCATCTAAATTATAACTTCCAGGCTGTTTCTCATGTCCATTCTCTGGTATAGTAAGTTTCTATTGTCACAATCAGATGACTCGAACAATGTACCCACTTCATGCCAAATTGAAGTAAATGAAGTTGAATCATCGGACATTTAAATGACTTGATCAGTACCACTCAGATATATCAAAATCCATACAACATACAGTAAAGAAAATCCAGAAGGTGGTTCTTGATTCACAAAACTTTGGAGTATCATCAATCCCATAATTTTCCAGTGCCAAGCAATTTGTGCAATTTGCCATCAAGCAAGATGAGAAGGTCAAGGAATGACTAGGGAATTTACAAAATGAAAAGAGATGAAATATGGGAAGCATGCAGGTAAGCCAACACCAAGTTTTCAATAAGAATATTTTGTACGGAGAAGACAGTTAGATGTATTCTATTCACCACCATACATCAAAACCAAACCAACAAGAATCAAACAGAAAATAAAATTCCAAAGACCCTTACCTTTCATATGACTTTTTCTTAGAAACTTTTTCTGATGCATCTTTGCGTCCTTCTTCTACATGTTCCAAAGTGTTACTTAAAATTGATACATCTCCCCCGGTACCATCCATGGCAATCTAGATTAGGAGGCAAAAGTGAACTTGCATAAATATTAAAGTAAGCCATATTAATAAAAGGATAGATATAAACTAAACAAGGCTTCATTTTGAACATACTTGTATCACCACATCCGAATCCCGATGCCTTGGCCGCCTTAAGTCTGTTGATGGTATTCGCTCTCCGAAACCACCTTCAACCTGAATTGCTCTACCCTTTGGCTATTGTCACAAAAGAGTCACATAGCTTACGTGTCAAAAGTATGACATACAAAAGCTATTTAAATAGTGACTTAAGGAAAATAAATGAAAAGGCTAGCAAGTAGGTAGTGAACATACCACACCAAACCCTCTTTCTCCTTTCTCCACATCTTCGGAAACCAAGGAATTTATTTCCCCCTGTGCACACCAAGTAAATTATATAAGATAGCTCATAAATAGCAGTCAAACTATCATATCTCCTTCTCTCTCTTTTTTGACACTATTATATCTTTAACATAGATCAGTGGTAGAATAATCTTGACAGTAAGTGACTTAAATTTGCTGCTTACCTGATTTGATTGGTGAAGTAGATGGTTAACTGGCATTGTAGCTTGCTTCCTATAGTTATCCTGATGCATAAAAGGGAACTTATAGCATGAGGCAATGTATGTACATAAATAATGCAAGAAAGTGATAGCAAGAAGTACCAGGCATTGGCAGTAACTTTTCCAGCTTTCCTCATCCATGCCAAAGTTGAAGTAGTCTGCCAAATCTACTCCATGATGTCTCCATGGTTTTTGCTCAAATGCATCAATATTTATATCAAAGATGGTCCTGGAAAAGGGTATTTAGATATCTTAAGTACATAAATTGCTTAAGAGTACAGTAACATAATAGGTACAGCAACAAGGTTAGAAGGAAATAGTATACATCATTAGAAACATATGCCCTACAGAAATCTTACTGAAACCGCTCATAAATTGTGAAAGAAGTGATGTAATAAAAAGCATAGTAAACGACAATGACGGACTGAAGGAAAATGTGTAACCATGATACTTGTCATCTAGGAAAAAAAAAACTATGAAGTGTTGCTATGACATTGTGACAAGGCTGATGTACTAACTTTTTGTTAGCAACGGGACGATTATCTGGTAAGTTTGATGGCTGGGTTATTGAAGAAAACATGATCTGCATATAGAACTCGTATCTCGAACAAATACCTGCTTCGAGGAAGAGAGAAACCAAATCCCCTATGAGATGCTTCAGAAATGTCAAGCTTGTAAGATGACCCACCAAAGCATGGAATTGTTAGCTGATTCGGATCACCTCTCCTAGATATCGATGATCTTGAAACTCTTGAACTACTCGGTCCAACCAAACGAGATCCAGCATACTGCACAATTCAATTGATTACCCCAAAATTTTGTAAGAATATAAGTCTTTACAAATATTATCATACATAAACAGGGGAAGAGAGTTAGGTGGGTAGCTCTCATAATAGATGTAGTACAAGAAATATGTAAAGTACTTCATTGAATGAAGTATATAGTAGCATCTAAAAAATGGTTAAATAGTGACATTAGATAACAGAATATGTCAAATCAGTTTTTAAGGGTTGCTTCTAGTTTTGTCTCCGGGACTGGTACAGCTTTTCAGGGTTGCTTCTTTTTTTTCAAAAAAAACAACAGCAAAATCTGTTTGGTAAAGATAGCTTCTACGTTTTTGATAAGCTAGTTCACTTTTGGGCAGTTTTTTGTGTAGTATGTCACTCCAACTGAACGCAGTACAGACTGAGACGTACGCACAGCAAACGATTCTAAGATTACATGAAGACTAATATTGTTGTGGTCTCTTCATATGAGTTCATTAGTTGATATATAATGAGTATGAAGTTAAACCATTTACAACATGCTCCTAATAGTGAATAGTTCTAAGAAAATCAACAACACAACACCATCAAAGCCTTTATCCCAAATTTTCGGGGTTGGCTATTTGAACCCTCTTCTTCCATTCAGCTCTGTTAAGGGCCATCTCTGGAACGCTAACAAAATCCATATCCTTTAACACTTAAAACCATGTTCGTCTAGGCCTACCTCTAGTCCTAGCGGCTCCATTAACTATATGTTACCGCTCCTCTGTATGGGAGCAGTAGTTCAAAGAAAAAAGATCATGCAATTTTACAAAAGAAACGATGATGGATAAATGCTAAGTGAGTGAATTTCTGACACTAGGAACTCCTGTGTAACATGCACGGCAGACATAAGTACAGTTTCCTAGTCCCAGACCTACTTTTTCTTCCTCAAAAAGACTTATTTTAGGTATAAACAAAAGATAGCTTGAGTTATTGTTCCAAACTGCAATAACCCACTCTTGAACACCAGGTAGCCCTCCATATATTATGACAGGTCTCTAGCTTTGACAAACGTTCAATATATAAAAGGCAAGCAGTGAAAAACAAAAGATTGTCATTAAATTAAGAACATTTTTAAGTTATTACTATAACAAAGGCTTATACCTCAGAGGCTCAGAGCAGACACTCAAAATTAGCAACTCTAAAATAAGGTGATCGTGATTGACAGAACAATGTCTACATATCAACCCTCCAAGGTTACATCTTTAGTGCAAAATATTGGAAAAACCCCTAATGTCTATGCAAGAAACAGGAAATTCATGCATCGGCGTTCAACGTTGCCTTGCCCCCTCCCCACCCACCCACAGCATTGTCAACCAGAAGCCAACTTTGAAAAAATATTACCAATATAACCTTTTAGGCTACAAGAGTAAAATAACAATATAAATTATTTAAAAAGGAGGGGGTTCTTAAAACATTCCCTCCCCTCTTCTGACCTGCTGCAGACCCTTTTACTCCTTCTCTAACCATCAGCCACCATCTTTCTTAGAACAACCAGCCACCATCTTTTGTAGAACAACGCACCACCATCTCTTGGGGCATCAACACCAACACCACCATTAGCAATAGTACAGGATATTAGGAGGTGGTGACCCGTGGGTTACCATCCCGAGTCTCCTCCACCTTGGCGGCTGTCAGTGACAGGTTTCTTATCAGTCGCTTTGCCCTCCGTCAAGGCTTGATTTCAGCCACCTTCCCCACAATTACTACACCAAAGGGTACCAAGTCGTCCTAGGTTATATTCATACTCCTTTTTTAAATGTTATCTGGGGTACATGATAATATGATATCTTGCATCCAGACTTTGATGTTTTATTGAAAACTATATTTTAAGAAGCGGGATGTGAGTAAATGGTCAATTGGTTCGAAAGCAGATGGGAAATGCCGTGGGTACAGCTCAGATAACGAGATGGTCAGGTTTGAAAGTGTCCTGGCAGCTTATCAGTAACAGCATGTGAGATAATCGAGATAGAAGGGAAGTAGGATGAAGAAGGATGTTTGTGCAATAAAACCCACGTTTTTTTTGCTTTGTTTATGTTTTTTCTATTGAAAACTATATTTTTAAGAAGCGGGATGTGAGGAGTCAATGGCCAATTGGTTCGAAAGCAGATGGGGAAATGCCGTGGGTACAGCTCAGATAACAGGTTTGAGAGTGTCCTGCCAGCTTACCAGCAACAGCATGTGAGATAATCGAGATAGAAGGAGAGTAGGATGAAGAAGGATATTTGTGCAATATAACCCATGTTTTTCTTGCTTTGTTTATGTTATTGTTCGAATTACTTTTCTCGTTCTTGGAGGATAAATTGGTCATTTGCTTCAAACTTAACAGTTTTATTGACAAAGACAAATCCAACAAGGAACATGGTGGGGGTTCCCACTTCCCACGAAACATTAAGGGTGTGTTTGATTGCAAGATGGAAAATATGTGGAAAAGAAATTAATTCCATGGAATTATTTTACTAGGAAAAAAAATTCTATTTTACTAGGAAAAAAATTCCATGGAATTTTAAAATTTTCTTATGGAAAACTTAATTTGGGTGTTTGATTGTCATTATTTTCCATGGAAAATAGTTATTTTCCATGAAAAATGACATTTTCCTATGGGTTGTGCAAGTTTCATTTTCCACCATCTTAGAAGAAAATATGGAAAATGATAATTTTTTGGAAAATAATTCCATTGAAAATATAAGGTATGGAACACTACAATTGGGGGAAATTTTGCGATGGAAAAAATTTCCATGGAAAAAAAGTCCAATCAAACACAGCCTAAAAGGTTCCCGACATTTCACCATGTTTTTTTGCCCTAGACATTCTTACATCATTCCAACAACATAGATAGGTACACCTGTATCACAGCCCTACTCATAATTGACTTCTACATGATGATTTGATCTTGCAATTGAAAGGAATATAACAAAATTTAATCACTTGTTCATCATCATTACACACAAAGTGTTTCATTATGATTGAGACAAAGTATTATCTTTACTAAATGCATAATGTTGATCAATTTAGCATGCAATTCAATGGGATAAAACCATGTTACTATCCTCCTTTTTAAGGCCATGTCCATCAGTACCCATCATCTTCATATTCAATTAAAAGGTTTAACTTTCTCGTATTTAAAATAATCAGTGTATTGGCAACTAAATTTAGGTTTGGCATTGGCCAAAGTGGACAAATTACAAACTTGTGTGGTTTCATTCACATGATTACATCTAATAAATGTTGAGAAAAGGAACAACTAAAGCAAGAACACTGAAATTTAAGGCTATACCGGTCCTCGATGACCATTTTTTGTCATAGCCCCTCTCTCGTCGCACTTCTGCCCAGCAGGCCAGTCGTCGAGATCGTAACTCTGCCGATTTCCCCCCATAGCCACCGCTAAATCGTCGCCTTCATCCTCAAGCTCCCCCTCCCCCGCGGCCGCCGCCGCCCCCTCCCTCGGCGGGAAGGAGCTCGGGCACTCGTCCTCGTTCAGGACGATGTTGAAATCGTCGCCGCTGTCGCTATAGTCGCTGAGCCGCGCTTCCAAATCCACCATCCCCTTGTCGGCGGACTCGGCGCGCTTGGGGCTCGAATCGGTCTCCATCTCGGCGGCCGGTCGGCCGAGTCCGGGGATCAAGCTCGGGGGGAAGACGAGGTCCGCGTAGAGATCGCCGAAGTCGTCGGTTTCCTCCATGACTTCAGCTGAAGGTGATCGGGATTGGAAACCCTAACCCTAATCCAGGAGGAGCTGGGAGAAGAGGGGGTCGTTTGGGGTTAGGGTTCCATTCACTTCATACTCCATTGCCGATAAGCTATAAATCCTAACCCTAATTTTTAGCTCGGGATGATAAGAAATATCATATGTGGAATGGAAACTCCTGGGCGGAGCGGGCTGGGATGGAGAGATATTTTTGCTAATAATATGTAGAACTAGGGTTTATGATAATAAAAAAATATATATATTTATAGAAGACATGTATGGCCTTGTAAGTAGGGGTGAGCATTATTCGGTTTTGGACCGAAAACCGAATCGAACCGAACCGAATAAGAGGTTCGGTTCGGTTTTAAAAAAATTCGGTTCGGTTTCGGTTTTGAAAATACTAAATTTTCTTATTCGGTTTCGGTTTCGGTTTTGGGTTTCGGTTTCGGTCCAAAACCGAAAACCGAATAAGAAAATTTAATTAATTAATTAATATATATATATATATATATATTTTTAATTTAATTAATTAATTTATATATATGTGTGTGTGTGTGTGTGTGTATACTATATATAAGTATTAATATATATAGGTATATACTAAATATATATAGGTATATACTAAATATGTATATGTATATTTAGTTACTATATATATTAACAAAAAAAGCTCAAAAAAATTAACAAAATATGAATAAACCGAATAAACCGAAAACCGAACCGATTTAATTCGGTTCGGTTTGATTCGGTTTTGGGCCAATTCGGTTCGGTTTCGGTTTTGCTTATTCGGTTTTGGTCCAATTCGGTTTTGGATTATTCGGTTCGGTTTAAACCGAATAAACCGAATGCTCACCCCTACTTGTAAGGGTTTAAGAGCTATTTTTATATTTTTAAAAATAACTTGCAAATAAATAAGGCTATTTAGTTCTAAGATTTTGTCCCTAAGGCACTGGACTAGTGGTAGTGCACGGGCCGTCCGAACACAGGTCTCGGATTCGAATATCTCCTAGACGGATGAGTGGCTTTGAGCCACGGTCCGACTTGGAGAAAGGACACCTAAAAAAAATTTATGGGTTCCATATTACCCATAAGAAATATAAAAGACATAAACAAAAATTTGAATATTATAATAAACCTTAAAACTAAATAACCCAAACAAATAATACAGATTATCACATTTAAAAAGTTGCTTTATTTTTTGTTGGGAACTCAGAGAAAAATATATGGAAATTACATTTTATTTATTTATAAAATGATATTATTTTATTGACAACACCAACTACCACCAATTAACCTAACAAATAACTAATCAACAATGAATTAATGGATAGCATTGTTCTAAAATTGGTTCTAGGCAGTGCCTAGATATAGACGTTTGGTGTCCGCCTAGTGCCTTGTTCTTGCCCGGCGTCCAAATTTTGGAAACTTTTTAGCAAACAAAAAAAAAATCCCTTTTTTTGGATCACCTAGAACTAGACGGTCGAAACAGGGAGTGCCCGTCCAACTAACTTGTAACAATTTTTACAACTTGATATTTTATTAACATTTTAAGTAAGATTTTTTTATTAATTAAGGTTAATTGTTAGTATAATAAAATACATTTATAATATTTTTTTTACTTATATTTGAACTCGTGTTTCATGACCATTAGTTAACATGATACGATAAATAATGAGACAATGGACATGATGGATATTTGGATTGAAATTGTTTGGATTGTCTACCTATTAGTAATTAATTAACAAAAAGTAATAAAGTATTATGTGAAACAATTTACTTATTTATTATATAATTAGAATAATTAATTAATAACAAAAAAATATATACTACTATATAGTAAGAAAATTAGGCTTCACCCTGCATGCCCTCATATATATTTACTAATTAAGATTGTTCATTAAATTTAATATAGGTAGTTACGTAATTACCTATAGAAGAAGAAAAAATTTACTATATTTGCTAATTAAAATTGTTCATTAAATTTTATTCATTAAATTTAATATGGGTAGTTATCTATTTACCTATAGAAGGAGAAAAAAAAATTGAGGAGGCTATTATTTGCTCTTCCCGAGTATTATGAAATACGTTGAAGACGAGTATATATATACTAGTATTAATTAATTGTAACTAATATTCATCTTAAACTTTTTTAAAATAAATACCATAATCATAGTAATTATTATTAGAATATACTTTCCCACTTTTTACATCCTCACTTTTTTTTTATCGTGACCAAACATATTTGTTCCAAGAAAGCGTGTCGTACCCTTAATAATTTTTTTTAATGCCCATAACATTTGTGGCTTGCTATTAATGTGTTTGATACAACTCATAAATGCCTCTATTAACTTAGCCACAAAATGACTGTGGCACTTTCCTACATAAAAGATTGCTCTAGCATAGTGATGAAGAATCCTTTTAATTTTATGAGATCTGGAATATCAAATCCATTATCATTATGTGAACAAATAGAATGTTGTCTAATTATAAACTCCAAGTTGATTGTATAGATAGTTTTATGATAACCATGGCGATCCTTGTACTTGTTTTGCAACTAGCAGGCCCAGTCTAAGAAACAATATCTTGCATATCTAGTTTATTTGTTATGTTCAACATAAAAATCAAAATATTAGAATTTTACAGTTCTTCTAAAATTTAGTCCTACGTAAACTAATGGCACATATTTGCGAACTAGAAAATACAGGTTATCGTAGGTTGTCCTCGCATGCAAAGTACCTGAACCAGAAGTTCCAATAACCAGTAATCACACACAAATTTTATGAGGAGAATGACAAATTTATGTGGGAAATAACAATAAATAACATTTTATATAATTTGCTGCGCATCCTTTTTTTTATCATATGTATGCTTTTAGATTTTTTTTTCTCTCTATAAATTAGTCAACATTTAGCCCTCCCTAATTCACTCCAGTCACCCTAACTTGAATTTCTGGTTCGCCCTTGCTTGGATCAGCCCCTGCCAAGGGTCTACGACTCCATTGTTATTACTTGGTTACAGAAAATCTTACAAAGTACGTAAAACTAAGATTACAACTAATAAAGAGAAGTTTACAGAGTGTTAAAGGACGATATTACGTGGACCGCGGCTTTGGCCCACGGTCCACGTGGCGTCTTCCCATTGGAAGGTCAACTGCAGCAGGCCCATACAAATAGGGGGGGGACTTATGGGATTTGGACACGTGGTCCGCGGTCACGTCCGGTGGGCAGAAACCGCATGCCAAATATCATTTCCGAATGTTAAAAATGCAAGGCTTTAAAATTTTGCAACAACCTTGGTACAACAGGTAACAAAAATAAGAGACTGGAAACTCTCAATGGTGCAACGAAGATTACCGTTGTTGTCCGAGCTCTCTAGCATAGTGGTATTAGAGCGGACATCCGGAGGGGCCGGCAAGGTTCGAGCCCCCCAATTGTGTGTATGTGTGATTTAAAAAAAAAAAGATTACCGTTGTTCAAAGCAAAATCCGATCATTTTCGTCCATTGGCTTAAAAAAAAAAAGAAGCAAATTAAAGACAAATTTCGGTCGGCTTCCAAAAGCCAAAGGAGCGCACTATTTGTCGGCCGGAGCCAAGTGCACAATCATCCACAGAGACGTCACGACCACCAACATTCTCATGAACGATAACTGGGTCGCCAAAGTGTCTGACTCCGGACTGCCGTAGGCGGCCGGACCGACGACGAACCGGACCCGTGTCAGCACTATTGCCAAAGGCAGCTTCCTCTACCTCGACTCGGAGTACTTCAGGAGGCAGCAGCTGACCGCTAATGTTAAAACTATGATACATTGATGTCACAACATAAAGAACCCTAAGTAAAACATATGTAACTTATCAAGCTATGTATTAAGTTTAAATTTGTGGGATACAAGAAAAGAAGTACCAAAGGTAAATTAAGAGGAACATCCTCTCTGCAATTTCATTAATCTTGTTTGCATATTAGGCCATCTCCAACCTATCCTAAAAAATTCCCTCAATTTGAGGACTCAAAAAAAAAATTTCTGTATTATGCTATTCTCAAAATTTTACATCTCCAACCCATCAATCCTCAAACAATAATCAACAATTATTTATTTCCACATAAATTCATTTCTTCACAACTACGTAATATAATCATACATATTAAAGTCATACTATTAATATTATTTACCAAGATAATACTATATTATTTTATATTATTTATATTGATACAAGTATTTAATCATATACATTAAGGTTATTTTATAATATTTATAGATAATATTATACTATATTATTGGTTGTATTTTTTTAAATTTTGATGTACTTGTTTATGTTTGTATTTTAATTTTTGACAGTTTAATATTATTCTATTAATTTCATACAAAAAAGTAAATATTATTTTATAAATCAAATGAATCTAATAAGAAAAATACTAATAACAAATATATTCAATATTTGAAGATCTCAACAATAATATTTAAACAGTATAATTATTATATTATTTATAATAGTAAATTAGAAAATCTTGCAAGTTATTTAAGTTGAGTGTTTAACATATGTAGGATATATTAGTAATTAACTATAACTTGGAGGACAAAATGGTCATGAATAGTTGATCCTCAAATTTGAGGTTTTTTTTCTCTCTTCCCTCAACTTTGAGGATCCATCCTCCTTTCCTAAAAAAAAATGGAGAAAAATTTATCAATTTGAGTCTTCTTTGGAGACAGGGACGCATCCAGGATTTAAGGTTGGGATGGGCTACTACATTATTACTAATGTCATATTGAAAATTCGACATAATTTCTCCTCTAATTGTAAATTGTAAGGTTCGATACCTGTCATAATGAATAAAAATATTGACCTCTAGCACTAGACATTTTCTGACACAATGACACCCCCTCCCCCTTCCCCCCACCCAAAAAGAATGTTGACTCATTTTCTTCCCTGAGTTTGATTTCTAAATAATAAAAAATGTATAAGCCTAACTATGATTTGCCAATTTATAATATATAACTGATAAATAATCGAAATAAGTAACCTTTCAAATTGTAGCAACTATCAAACAAACCCTAAAAGAAAACAGAAATCACACATGCATTATCCTGGAGGATGCTTTCGGACGGGTATTATGGGTTGACTCCTCCTGGTCTTGTAAGGAAATACAAAAGCAACTTTTCAATTCTTTACACAGTCACATAGCACACTTAGACTCCCTTCCTCAGTTTAGTGGTTATTAGACTCCCTCTCTCTCTCTCTCTCTCTCTCTCTCTCTCTCTCTCAAGTTGTATTGGCACATGCACACAATTGTAGCTGGATTTGGGTCACTGACTGTGACTCACTGCTCACTGGGTGGGCTAACATTTTTTGTTTGTGTGTGTGGGCCGGCTGATATACATATATAGTAAAAAAAAAAATAGAAAAATGGGATGGGCTACAGCCCAACCAACGGAACACTTGGATCCGCCCCTGTTTGGAGATAGATTTTGAGGGATTTCGTTCAATTTGCGTTTTGAGGATTTGGGTAAAATGGTCTTCGTATTTTTTTTTTTCCTCAAGCACGTTGTCTGCAAACTTCTCAAAAGACCTTTCGGTCAGCCCGGCCCAAGGAATATATGGTCCGGTTCGAAATTCGAATTGGGCCGTCCACAAACCTTAAACCCCCGTTTCGGTGGCACGTGCTTCTACCATCCCGGACTGGACCGATCACGTGACATGGAAGAATGAAGCACATCAATCTGAGGGGTCCAAATCAGCGGGCCCACAATCAAGCGACAGCACGAATCTTGGTACAGTACGTGTCAGCAAAAGGAGAGGAGGAAAGTATCGTTGTGATGATGTGAAGTTGCTGTCGAAAATTTGCTTTTGGGACGTCAACTCGAGCAGTGACCGACGTTGGTGTCAACTCCGGAGCTGCTGACAGGGACCGGACTCACCCGGAAAAAGCGGGAGGCCGGAAATCCTCGTGCACTTTTTGATACCTACAAAATCAATGGGATCTCCCTCCCTTCTATTGTAATAATAATTACGTCCAATAATAACAACCAGTGGTCAGTTCATTAGTCAAATCATACATTTTTCTTTCGTGCAAAGTCATTTTATAACATTTATATTCAATCATAAAATAAAGTTTAATTTTTAAGTTTAGTTTTAATTTGTAAGATAAATATAAGAGCATCTCCAACCCTATTGTCTTGTTTTGGATTGTGATTCCTATATGACATGGAGCTTTGCTATGCCTACAATCAATATTTACAATCCCTTTACAACATGCCACGTGTCGGACTTCAATTGGAGGAGGAAGTGAAATGGTGGGGTCGGATGGAGTCCATGTAGCAGGAGGGATAGAGGGGTGGTAGGACCCGGTGGGACCCATGTGTAAGGGGTGGAGAGAGTGGTTGTAAGAAGGTTGTAAGAAGTTAGTTGTAGACTTAGCATTTTCCATATGACATGAGGTACAAGACAATATCTTTTCTATATGGCAAGATAATATTCACACAAGACGATAAGATAAAAAAAGTGTTCTCCAATGCAAAAGTATTGAGAAGACAATAAAAAAGTATTTTTTTTCAACTTTCAAGACAATTCCTCCACTTCTTCATTTTTATATATAAATATTTCTATTCATAATTGATGATGTGGAGACAGGGCCGGCCCGTGATGTTGGGTTGTCCTAGCCGAAAGTAATTTTGGTTGTCTCTTAATCTTTATTGAGAAAATAATATCAAAAGTAAGCCCCAACACATGATCAAGTAAAGGAACATATAAAGAAGGCCTCAGCACTAGAAAGACGATTCCAACTATACCATTTCTATAAGGATATTGAATGTACAATATTCTTGTGCATTTATTGAGAAAGTTTCCCATTTTTCAAATGACAACATAATACAGATAAATATATTCTTTTTCCTTAGAGCCAATGTCACGATCCGATCCCAAATAATTGGGTCGAACCGGATCATGCCCAGCCTGCACCGTTGTGAGACGGCGGCAGTAAGCTGTTCTATATGCAGGTATTCACAACAACATATATACATTTGTCAGAACTCAATATAGGAAAATTTTAAAACTTTATTTCAACATTTGAAAAGTACAACTGGAATGAAAGAACTGAAATAAAAAGCTGAATTCAAATTAACAAATTTCAAAACAACAAAACTGGAAACAGGAAATAACTAGCTAAGTGGTCGGCTCGTCGGCCTCAAGTCCTGCGTCCTCCGAGGGGGACTCTGGCAACACCACATGGTACAGAACCGGGTCATAATAGCTATTGTACAATAGCTCAGCATCCTCAAAATTACCTAAAAATATTGTCTCCAGTCAGGAGGGAGCAAGTACGAATATGTATCTCATATGTCAAGTAATAATGGAAAAGTGCAGGCTAAACAGTTTAAACAATATTTTTCAGCTTTCTACAATAGAAAACAATGTGATTTGAATGTGTAATCGTCTATGACCGGCTTGGGTTATACAATAGCGTCCTAGCGATGCGATACGGCTTATCCCCGTGTGTAAGAGGGGTAAGCTCGCACAATATGCAATATGAGGGGTATTGGCCATAAACGTTACACTATTCTCCCAATTCCCACAATCAATCAATCAATATCTGAACCCTAGGAGAGAGTCCCGTGTAGCAATGTGGTTTAAACATGCAGCTAGACAATTACTAAATAAAATACAAGAAAAATATAACCGTAACTTGCCTCTGTTTATGACTGGATCAGTAAAGTCGATTCCAAGGAGGATGTCAGGTTCGTCTCCGAGATCCTACAGTTGAGAACCTTGACTTAGAACCAATATGAAACCATTCTAGGTGTGCTAGTTACAATCTCTAGAATTGGTCCTAATTCAGTTTTAAGTTTATTAATTATTCTACCGAAAAACGTCTAACGTCGCAATTCTACGTTCGTTATTATTTAATTAAAATAAGCCGGTTATTGATTAATTGGAAAATTGGCAATTACCGGTTAATTTGGCAAAACTTAGTACTTTGTAATATCATATATAAAACTAATATTTTTCTTTAAATGAGAAGAACGTGAATTTGTTTAAATAACAAACTTGTAATTTCCTAATTATTTGTTGTAAAAAAATGATATTAATTTTCTATATTCAAAATAATGTCTTTTTAATATTTTACGAGTCTATCGACAAACCAGCAAACCATGAAATAAATAAAATCTATTCTACGCAATACTGGGTCACAGCAAAGAAAATAAAAAACTGGGCTTATGCCCTTACAATTATTTACATAAATGAATTTTAAGAATAATAATAAAACTCGGGTGAATCCTGAACGCCAGAAAGCGGTCCATTCAGCAGGCCGAAGCCCTGCACCAAAAATAGTAACAGCAGTACCCGTTCTAAAAATAATAATTATAAATTAAAGATAATAATTAATTGCATCTCAGACTTGGTTCAAAATATCATTTTTAGCCAATGCCTCAACGTCCGGACAATACCGATTTCGTTTGTATTTTGCTAGGGCCCACAGACCGGTACGGTCGTCGCCCGAAAAACAAAAATCAACTAAATAATTCCTTTGCAAAATAACTGGTTTTGGAAAATATTTCAAAACTTTTAAAGAAAATTTGGGCAATATTTCCTCTATAACTGGGACAATCCAATACTGGAAAAATGCCAACAAACACCAAAATAATTATTCCAAACCAGGAAAATCCACTGAAAATAATTTCCATCCACAAAATATATGAAAAATCCCATTCACAGAACGTTTCTGACATATATTTCGGAAAACCCAAAAATACCACGGAAACTAGGAAAAATGATCACAGAACCCAAATATACCAGTTTCGAAAATTCCGAAACTAAACTCGGAATTCTCGCAGACACAAACCACAAAAATCTTTCCGAAGGAAAGTTCGAAATCCGAAGAAACCGAAAACGCAATCAAGTCCCGGGACGGGATCGGGAACCGTATCATCATTGACACTACGGAAGGGACACGGAAGTATACCTCGGATTGCTCGGCTAGAGCTCTCAGATAAAAATGGGAGAAAGAAATATGTGGGCAGCGGAGAATCGCCTCGTGACAGCGGATCGGGCATAGACAGTGCTGGACAGCGAAAATCGGGACCGCGGGAAGCACGGGTAAAAACCTGACAGCAGACCCGGAGATCGGGAACCCGCGAAAACACGGAAAGCTCGACGAGGAGGCGCTGGAGGCGCTATCGGGTCGGGGAGCAGCCGAGGGGGCGCGGCCAAGGGCGGCACATAGGGGGTTCGGCCGGGAAGGCGCGCGCGGGTGGGTGGAGCCGCGGCTGGACGCGGTCGGAGGTCGGGGGGCGGGCGGCGTGGGCAGCGTGCGGCCTGTGAGGCGACTGCGGGAGGGCGGCGAGGAAGCGAGAGAGGCTCGGGCGCCGGGGTTGGCCGCTGGGAGCTAGGGCACGCGTGGGCTTAGGGAAGAAGAGAGTGAGAGGGTGAGGAAATGAGCGAGGGGGAGATGAGTTAGAAGCTGGTGGTGGTGGTTATTTAAGGGGAGAGTGGGGGAAAGAGTATGAGGAGGAGAGAAGTAGGTGTGCTGGAGAATAGGGAAGGGGAGTGCTGGTCGTGGGGTAGATGAGGATTTTTTTTTCTTTCTCATTCTTTTGTAGTAAAACCAATATATATATTTATATATATTTATATATTAGAAAAAGGAATTTAAGAATGGGTTCAGGAAACGGGATTGGTTTCGGGAAACCGGGTATGAACTCGGGTTCGGAGTCCGGACTCGAGATCGGGGCAGGGCCACAATAAAAAATCAGCGATAATTTTAAAATAATATTTTTTTCCTAAATCCGACTAAATAATAATAATAATAATAATAATAATATAATATAATAATAATAATATAATAATAATAATAAATAATAACTACAAATCCTAAAATCTGGGTTTCACAGCCAATCTAGCTACTTGTTACATCAAATATATTTTGCTGATGTATTTTTTTGCCACATCAAATATACAAAAAAAATTATGTTGAGAATCTCTCAATTTTTATTCATAAAATTTTATTTAATTGGGGTTAATTTACAGAAAAAATAAACAAAAAATGAAGAAAAAAGCCCAAATAAAAGGGAGGCTTGGCATGTACCAGATAACTAATATAGAGGAGATGGGTGGCACCATAGTTGAGTCACGGAGGCTCTTGGAGATTTTGATTTGACGGAAGGGCGGAGAGAGGAGGGCTTATTGGTGGAATAGTAGTGGTAGGAGAAACGGAGGTTGAATATGCCATTGGAAGGAGGTTCGACAGCTCCCTCTCGTTCCTTCGGAGGGAGGGAATAGCTCCGGCTCTCTTGTCGGTTTTGATCAAATGAAATTAGGGTTTCGACGATCTATGGACATCAGGGTTTCGTCGATCCACGAAAATTAGGGGTCGCGTACTTGCTTCATTGCCCAGGGGGGTTGTCCAAGCCAGCAGGCTTACCCCATGGTCGGTCCTGTGTGGAGACAAAGTCATTGTGAAATGCATTATCTAGATCTAGGACAACTAACTTCACATTGTCTTTGCCATGTCATTGCCATGTTAACTTCATGATTTATTCTACATTTGCGTTGGAGTATAATTTTTGAAATGAAAGCTTGTTATTCCTATGTAGCAACCAATTTTTCTAAACTCGCAATAGGGTTGGAGATGCTCTAAGTCTAATCAAGCATTTTAGAGTTTAAATTATGAGATGTCCAATTGAAAAGTGAATATCCTAAATTTTTATTTTTGGTTCAATGTTTCCCATTATGCGCTCATTTGTACCATGTGTTGGTTTTGTCCATGCACACATGCAGGGGCGGCCCAGAGGAGTGTCACGCCCCAGAACCAGAATACTGGAGAGCGGGGGCAGACATAGCCAGCTACGTATAACGGAATGGAATTCACACCGCTATACGGTCACGGTTGTCTAGATATGTGAGGGTTTCACTACAATCCATCAGTCTCTTAAGGTCATAAAATAGCCTATTGTCTCAATCTCAACCAACTAATAATAATCACAAGATATCAGATCTCCAAATATACAATTGTAAGGCGTCCCAAACATTACATATCCAGATGATCATGAAGCTAGTCGTTACAAAATGTGAGGACTAGCAAGAGTTCAGTCATACATGATCAACCTCCGGGGCTTGTCAATCATGTTATAGCCCGTAGGCAGACAGTAAGTAAGTACAATCGAGCTAACACTTGCTCGTCGGCTAAACGCCTCAAAAGAATAATTTACAATATTACAGTGGAAGAACAAAAGAAACCCACTCGATGCCCTGGTTACGTCTGGTGACCACCATCGGGCTGGAAGACAGGTAGATCCTTTGCTGCTGCTCCGGTATCTGGCCATACAAAACCAGCTGGGTCTGACCCCAGGAAGAGCAAGTGCCACAAAGGAGGCCACAAAATAAGAACCAAAGCCAGCAAATTAGCACAATAATATAATTACATAATAAGAGACAGTAATTTAAGAAAAACATGATGGGTAATTATAAAAGACAATCTTGTATAGAATCACTAAAAGACAGGACATATGGAAAGGCATGTCAGGATGATATACGATGAGATAACCATGGGACTATTCAGATAGCTAGGTTACCCTTCGTCTGAACGGAACTTGGTTTCTCTCACCATTTATCGGCAAGATAAATATAAGAAATCAGGTCAAGTAACAATCTGGAGTGGCAATCATTATAGTGACAATCTAGAGTGACAATCATTATAGTGACAATCTGGAGTGACAATCATTATAGTGACAATCTGGAGTGACAATCCTTCAATCATTTTGGTACAATCTTACAATCAATCAATTCTAGACAATACTATACTGTACTAGACTCCATCCAAGCAATCACGGCCAATCATTGCCTACGGCTTTCTACATTAACTAACTAGGGTTATCACAATCCTAGTTACTAGCAAGATGCAATGAGATGCTCCAAGTAGTCACAGGTCCTGCAGCTATCCAGGTTATCCAGGCAATCATTATAGTGACAATCTAGAGAGTACAATGCATTATAGTGACAATAGAGTTCAATCATTTAAGTGACAATGGTGGGTGCCCCACATAACAGTGGGCTGGAAATGTGCCCTACTCGTCGGCAGGCTACAAGTCCAATCATTTGCGGCCGGGATAACGGAATCGCCTGTAACTGGAGAACATCTCTTTATGACTAGTAAATTATACTAATTATTACCCTTAGTCCAATTCAGTAGGTACTCCTGACCGTGGTACTCAGGAGTCCCCTCCTAGACATGATGCAAGACATGACTGGATTATTTGTACAAGCACAATCGCCCACGGTGTCAGAATTAATTATACAAGTCAGGTCATGTCAGGTAGCCGTCGCAACAGCTATTCAAGATATATCAGGTCAGGTTATCATATCAAGTCAGGAGTGCGCCACGACGGGCCACTTATCAGGTCATACTCAATTATCAATTTCAAACATATCCAGTAATTCGTGATTATCAAGTTCAGGACAAAAGGCGTAAGGATATAAAATGGGCATAAAATATCTAATAAAATATCAATATACAGGGTCATAAAAAAGCCAAGCTTAAGGAAATAAAACCAAAACTCCAAGGGTCAAGGGTTAAACAAGGGGTCAGGGCAGCAGCGTACAAAAGTCACGCACGCTGAAAGAGCCGCGTTCGTGAAAGTCACGCGCGCTACAGAGCAGTGTGCGTGAAAAGTCACGCACGCTCAAGGAGCAGGGTGCGTGAAAAGTCACGCACGCTCAAGGGAGCAGCTGCGTGAAAAGTCACGCACGCTCAAGGGAACAATGTGCGTAAAAAGTCACGCACGCTCAAGGGAACAGTGTGCGTAAAAAGTCACGCACGCTCAAGGGAGCAGCTACGTGAAAAGTCACGCACGCTCAAGGGAACAGTGTGTGTGAAAAGTCACGCACACTCAAGGGAGCAGTGTGTGAAAGTCACGCACGCTCAAGGGAGCAGCTGCGTGAAAGTCACGCACGCTACAGGGAGCAATGTGTGAAAGTCACGCACGCTCAAGGAGACACGCTTCCAACAGGAAGCGTACTCAAGCCTGCGTACGCAGCGCTAAAGAGCGCGCGTAGCTCAGTGTGCGTAGCTAAACAGCTCTGCACACTGCTCACTGTCTTCTCCAAACAGCAAGAACACATGGCTGAAACCAAAACTTTAAAAGTTCATAACTTGGCCATCCGAACTCCAAATTCGGATTTCCAAGGCTCCAACTGGAGTAAAACTGAAAGCTCTTCCATATGGAAACATCAGAACTCAAGAAAACCAACCAAAAAGGATCAAAACATGCAAAATCTGAAAATAGCAATAACTTAGATCTACATCAACAGAGACTCCAAATCATAAAAACCCAAGAACTAATGTTGATCTCCATGTCCTAAACTAGCAAATGGACAAAGAAAAGAGGGTCCTCATGTAGTGGCAAGATGCACTTGCCTAGGGTTAGGAGAGTTGTGGAGGAAGGAGAAGAAGAAGAAGAAGGAAATAAATGGTGATGGTAATGAAGAGAGAGAGAGGTAGGTGGGGATTATAAAGAGGGGAAGTTGTGGTGTGTTGAGGGTGTAGCATATGTTAAGGTGCTCCATGCATAAACCGAACCAAAACAAACCACCCCAATTAAAACCGAGCCATGCCAAAAACCCAAGAATACGAGAATTACCAAAATTTCACAAGTCGAGAAAAATAAAAATACATGCCAAAATCTAGATACGAATATAAATACGAAATACGGGAAATACGGAAAATGAGGGTGACAAGGAGGGGCAAACGGGACGTGGATCCAGGGCACCAAGATCTAAGGGGCCCCAAATAATTTTAATAGTTAGTAATATATATTATATAGTATTAATATATAATAAAAGAGTTGGAAAAAGAAAAAAATGGAATTTACTTTTACGATAGTGAAAGTTTGTTCCTTTCGATTCCAGAGAACAAGAACTTCTTGTCTTCCAATTCCAGAGGCGAATTGATGGCAAACGATAAGTGTTCCTGAAAATTGTTAATTTTAATTCTTGCTCCCTTCTTTCTTCTACTTATACTTGAATTCTAAACTTCTAATTTTTTTTTAATTTATCTATCTTGTCCTCTTCTACTGTCCATAATTTTAAAATCTAATTTTACAATCGTTGAATTGACGTGAGTTGCAGCTAAGACAACAACAACTACTCACTGAAAAGATGATGCAAGTTTCGATGAACAATCTTTAGATAATGAACTTGAGGTCTGAATTTTGAGTTTTAATGATGAACTTGATTGTTGGTGATGCTAATAGCGATAATATCTTTAACGATCTTGAGTTGCACTGATGATTTATTGAATTTTGAGTAAACTAATTTCAATTTTTTGCATAACATACTTTAGAATGTTGTATTACGTAGTGGATTTTAACAAATATTAGTGATAAGATGATTTAGGGATAGTTGAATTTGGTATTTGGATTAATTTGAGGATTGTTGGATTTGGTATTTGGATTTGGATCATGTGCGGGAACGAAATGTTAACTACAAAGATGTCATTTTCATTGTTCTAGTTAACCATTGCGGAAAAGCCAATTTGATATTTAAATTGATCTAGTTTTTAGATGTTGTTTAGTCGAACTTGAGTTGGAATGAGTTATGGTGTTTGATAATTCAATTATATGAAAAATGGTGCAAGATTTTGTATTAGGAGTTTTTATTGATTTTGTAGAATATTTTATGATATTGTGTTTAAACGTGATCAAGACGCTTCTAATTAAATTTCTATGGTACTATTTTTTTTTCAAGGGAAACGACGTTTTAACGATACCCTAAATGTAAAATGCGCTCATGATAATGAAATAATGAATCTTCTCCAAAAAAAATGAACACTTTGTTTTCAATATATCCGAACAAGGGACATCATTTTGAATTTCGTCATGGGCATTAAAATACTCCGGGCCGGCCCTGCACTCATGTTGGGGGTATCGTGAGAAAAAATAAACCAAAATAGAATATAGGGTATAAACTTTCCAATTAAACATCTTAGGACTTAAACTCTATACTAATATAAAACCAATGGTTTAAACAATAATTAGCCATATATATATAAGGAAGGATCAAGAACCCCACATTTTTTGTATCCCCATGCATTCCCTCTATTTACACTGTTGGATGATGTTTTAAGTCATCTAATCTTAACCATTGGTAAATCAACGGTTAAGATTTGATGACTTAAAGCATCATCCAACAGTGTAAATAGAGGGGATGCTTGGGGATACAAAAAATGTGGGGATCTTGATCCTTCCTCTATATATATATATTGGAAGAAGTAATTATATTAATATCAAATGTGTTTTACACAATGAATCCACCATCAGGTGGCTTCTCTAGTCATCCCCATAACCACTACATCATATTCAATATTGTTACTAATGCCAATAGTAGATGTGCTAATGTTTTCATATATCCAATTATTCCTTTCCTGCCATACGTGCCAAACCGATGCAGATAGTCTGATACTCGCCTCCCTGAACCACTCCCACCCTCTGGAGCGTAATTGCCTTATGTCGTGTAACACCTCAAATATATCTTGCGCCTCCCCAATATTGAGCTGTAGACTGGCTTGTTGTCGACCCCAAATTTCTTTAGATACCGAATGTGCTTTTTAGAAAGTCAGACTTATATGAAAATTTAGATTAACTTTCAAGTTGAAAACCTCAACTATTGTAGTTTTATAACTTGATACTGTCATGACCCGCTACCCAAATTGTTAGGCCGGGCCGAGTCATGTTCAGCCTACGCTTGAGATAAAGCGCAGTAAGCTGTTCGAGAAGTAACAAGATAAGACTAAATGTGCTAACAGTTCTAATAGTAATAAAGAGTCATAAATGCTCCAAACACAAAAGTCATCTCATAGAATAGTGAGTCCAAGTACAAGCCTGAAATATAAAACTGGATACCTGTCCAGTTACAAAATACGTAGTCTAATACATGACTGCACTAAAATATCCCAAGCAACTACGCAAACTAGACGAGTTTTCCCGCAGGTACATCATCATAAGGCAAAGCCTGGTCCTCGGTAGTATCTCCATAATATGGGTCACAGAGCAACTCCTCCTCAGTAAGGATACCTACAACGTTATCCTGTCAGGACGAAAGCAAGTACTGATTCTAGCAAACTAAATATACGAAGCATGAACATGAATGTAATAAACTAGAATCATGGCATATCATGGTTTAATTGGTTCTTTTTAGAAATGACGACATATAGTTTAAAAGTTTAAAACCGTAGTATGTACGTGAATCGGTCAATAGGTGAATAGGATGTACATCGGTACATATCAAGTTTTCTGGCATGCACATACGTGCACGAACGGCATCGGTGTATATTCATATACAAACGCGGGATCAGAACATACGACAAGGTCACATATAGAATGTCATCGAGCGCGGTAAATACATACGGAGAAGGGGGTCATGTTCACGTACACTACTAGCAGTTTTCCCTTAACCCATTTATTTTAAGCATGTGAGAGATATGAGATACTGTCCTAAATATGGTAGAGACTGAAAGTAATACATGTAAAGTTTTAACTTGCTACCCCAATGATCAGTATTTAACATGATTGGTAAATCGCAGTTTATTGTTATAGCAGTATGTAAAGTTTGTAGAAAGTACTTGCCTCTAGCAAAGCAAGCTGCGATAAAAATGCTATAGATGCCTGGTAACTCGTCACTGTAGAAATAAATGTATAAACTTTGTTTTTACACTAAGCTAAAACACTAAGACACTAATTGGTGCAACACGACTTGTGACTGGGCACCTAGCCAAAATGATGACTTTAGCATAGGAGACCAATGTGGGGTGACACAATACTCAAACTAACTTTATAGGGTCTTTACACAAGTGTGGGGTGAGGTTTAATACGACTAAAACACAAAACACACAAAAAAGTTACAAGTCGTAATTATTCAATAAATAAATCAACTGTTCACTATGTTCCAACAATTTTTATGTAACGCCCCAGTCCCAAATACTTGAGACTAGATACGTATCATGCCAGCTGTATACATACGAAGTATATGGACCGTCGTATGTATACATAAGCTGTAAATGTAGAAAGCCATGACACTAAATCTTATCCACAAAGATAAATAATGATATAAAGCAACTTTGAGTTTATCAAGTACACAATAGTTGGGCAGAGACAAAGTCCACTACCAACCAAATTAAATATCAAAAATATACAAGGAAAGAATTTAGCAAGCGAGAGGGATAGCGAGTCAAAGAGCAATCATCACGAAGGAAGGATGGCCTTAACTAGAACACCTGCAGAAAACATGAACACACACCTGGGGGAAAAAACCAGGTCCTCAGGAGGACGTAACAAGACACATAATATCATGCCAATAAGAGCTCAATAGAAAATATACATGCGTAAAGGTTCCTAACCATTCTATGTGATATATACTCTGTCACGATCCGTTACCCAAATTGTTGGACCAGGCCGAGTCATGCCCAGCCTACGTTTGATATAAAACATAGTAAGCTGTTCTAAAGACAACATGATAAGACTAAATGTGCTAACAGTTCTATAAGTGAATAAAAGTCATAAATGCTCCAAACACAAAAGTCGTCTCATATAGTAAAATGTCTAAAGTACAAGTGATCTGAAATGTAAAACTGGATACATGTCCAGTTACAAAATATGTAGCCTAAATACATGACTACTCTCAAAAGTCTAAAGTAAAGACAACTAGGCGAGGTTCCCTGCAGGAACATTCTCGTAAAGCAAGGCCGGGTCCTCGGCAGTAACTCCATAATATGTGTCGTAGAGTAACTCCTCCTCAGTAAGGACACCTACAATGTTATCCTGTCAGGACGGGAGCAAGTACTGATTCTAGCAAACTAAATATACGAAGCATGAACAAGAATGTAATAAACTAGAATCATGGCATATCATGGTTTAATTGGTTATTTTATAAATAACCACATGTAGTTTAAAAGTTTAAAACTGTAGCATGTACGTGAATCGGTCAATAGGTGAACAGGATGTACTGTGGTACATATCAAGTTTTCTGGTATGCACATACGTGCATGAACGTCATCGGTGTATATCCATACACAAACGTGATATCAAAACATACGGCAAGGTCACATATAGAATGTCACCGAGCACGGTAAATACATACGGAGAAGGGGGTCATGTTCACGTAAAATACTAATAGTTTTCCCTTAACCCGTTATTTAAACATGTGAGAGATATGAGATACTGTATAAACATGGTGGAGACTAAAAGTAATACAACATGTAAAGTTCCAACTTGCTACCCCAAGGATCAGCATTTAACATGGTGGGTAAATCACAGTTTATTGTTATAGCAGTATGTAAAGTTTGTAGAAAGTACTTGCCTCTAGCAAAGCAAAGCAAAACAAGCTGCGATAAAAGTGCTATGGATGTTCGGTAACTCGTCACTGTAGAAATAAATGCAATAACTTAGTTTTTACACTAAGCTAAAACGCTAAGGCACTAATTGGTGAAACACGACTTGCGACTGGGCACCTAGCCAAAATGATGATTTTAGCATAGAAGACCAATATGGGGTGACACACTACTTTAACTAACTTTCTAGGGTCTTTAGTGAGGGGTGAGGTTCAACACGGCTAAAACTCAAAATAACACAAAAAGCTACAAGTCGTAATTAATCAATAAATAAATCAAATGACCATTGTGTTCCAACAGTTTTTGACATAGACAAAGAGCTTAATTTTACATAAAACAAAATACCAAAATGATCTTTGCTAATTATAGAAATTTATTATAATTTTTCTGGAATTTATTAACCAGTACAAGTATTTTATAAAAATCAGTTTTCCTAAGTATACAGAAAATTAGTTTTGGTTTCATATGCCAAGTTAGGGGCAAAACAGTAAATTAAATACTATACAAATTATACTTAATTAGCTAATTAATATAGTATCTAAATACTATTTTTTTCAGAATTTTAACAGTACTTTAAGTATTTTTAGGAATTCAAAAACAGCATTGCGTACAATTGAAATTAAATAATTAATTATCTGCGTATTTTGTCCATGTATATAATTTGAACCAGAGTTCAAATACAGGACCCAAGGCCATGAATCAAGTCCAATATGACTTGTACAGGTCTTGAATGTGTGAAAACACATTTGGGCCCAAAAACCCATGCTAGGCTTGGACACCAAATGGTTGTAGTAATTTAAATACACTAAAATACAAATTGGTAAAAGTGCAAAATAAATATTATTATTTTAATAAGGTCAAATTATACAAAATGAATATATACATACATATGTAAAAAGTACATATATATATGTATAAGGAAATACTTAATTATAAAGTATATATACATATACTAATATTGTATACATATATATAATAGTATAAATATATATACATATGAAAATATATACATATATACATATATGTATATAAATACAAATATATATATATAAAATTTACTATATATATATATATATATATATATATATATATATATATATATATATATATATATATATATATATATATAGATATATATATATATATATATATAATATATATATATATAAATACTGCATATATACAGTATATATATATATATATATATATACATATACATATATATATATATATATATATATATATATATATATATATATATATATATATATATATATATATATATATATATATATACAAATACATATACATATATATATATATATATATATATATATATATATATATATATATATATATATATATATATATATATATAGAAAAAAAAAGAAAAAAAAAGAAAAAAAAAGAAAACATATAGAGGGCTCGAACTCGGCCCTCTGTTAGAGGGTGAAGACTTAGAGCCCCACCCGCTGGCCAGTGGACCTGAGCGAGCTTGCTGTTAGGGTGGGGCTCGGTTTAGTTTTATTTAGGTTTTTGTTAACATAATAGTAGCCTGAAATACCACTATGTGTCCTGACTGTTTGGGACACAGAGTCTACGTGTCCGTGCTATGCACGACACGTATGGGTCTAGTCCTTCGTGTCCAGACTGTCCCTCATGCTCGCCAGGACACGGCGAGTCGTATCCACGTGCACGAGACACGCACGACTTAGCTCAGGGTCTGTTACCTGTGTGTCCGACTTCGGGGGAAGTTTTCGAAGGCGGAGACGGCGGCTAGGGGCGTCGGGACGGTGGCGCTTGGGCGGCGATCGACCCAGCTCGTCATGGCGAACTGAATGGTGGTGGTGGATGGGGCTGCTGGTCGCTGTGGGGGGTGGCGTAGGGGATCGTCGGAGTTAGGGTTTGGGGCTTAGGGTTTTGGAGAAGAACGGGGCGGTTGTGGGTGGCTGGGGAGGATTTAGGGTTAGGGTTTGGTCTGGGGGTCGAAGGGGGTTTAAGTAAAGGGTTGGGGCGGTTCTAGGTCGGTCGGGGCAGCCGAAAATGGCGGGGGCAGGTCGGTCGTCGGTCGTCGGTCGTCGGGCAGGGGTGTTGTTTGCCATGAAATATAAAAGAGCAGAACAATTATCGGAGGACCGAACTTTTATTTTACGTTACAAACTCGCTTGTACAAAGAAAGCCTAGGGACGAAAACCTAGGTACAGCAGTCTAAGTATAATTATTTATTTTAGATTCTGGGGGGTGACAATAGAGGCTCGGGAAGGCGACGGCAGCCCTGCTTTACTCCTTGGACGATCGGTATGCAGCCTTGGCTCCTGTGAAGAGATGGTTGGCGCTGATGAAGAAATGCTCTTCTTGCTCTCCCTCTATTATTCTTCTGGCTTCTGTCTCTCTGTGTGTATTTTTTTTTCTGATTATTGGAGGAGTCTTTCTGTATATCTTGTAAGGGAATAGCACCTTGCTTATTTATAGGAGTGAGGGCATCATTAGGGTTTGGATGATTATCCATTCTCAAGTGGCGACGGCCTGATGTTTTAATCAATCTGGACCATTAGTCTTAAGCGTGAAGGATCTGGGCAATAAATGTGGATAGTATTGAATCCTGTGAATGATTAATGTTGATTGCTTTAAATCTTCATGATTGGTTGTGTCAAGCTCGGATCTCTCGCCACGTGTCCCATTGGCTTGATCACGAGTGATATGCCCCGATCTCAATAATTATGAGGATAACGTTAAATATGGTTATTGGGATCTGGTAAATCTCTAATTGATTTAAAGCCACGCGTCCCATAATCACCCTGCTACCGGCTGTCAAGTCATGGGGGCAATTGAATCTCTGCCACGTGTCTTAATGGGGGACCCTGCCAGAGCTGCATGATATCCATGAACCGCATGAGACAGCGTCTCAGTGAGCCGCATAGGTATAGTACTTGCGAGCCGCATGGGATGGCTTCTTGGTGAGCCGCAGGAAGATGATTCCTGCCAGCCGCATGAAGCTGTTCTTCAATTGAGCCGCATGGGAGTAGCCACGTGGCAATCTTGGATCGTGTCAGAGATTTTCTCCTGTTCCCGAAGAGTCTGTCATTACGACAGGACCATCATGGCACTTTATGTCAAAGCCGTCAGCTGTCAAATCAGGGCAGAGCATTAAGCATTAAATAAGGCCATTACTTGACGGCCAGCTGTGTGAAGGGATCCCACGGGGACACGTGGTGTTGATCGAGCCGCATATCTCTGTTGGTCGTTTGTGAGCCGCATATACTTCCGAGCCGCATAAGGCTGGGAGACTCTTTAAACCGCATGGGACTGTCCCTATGTAAGTCGCATGGATTCTCCTACTCCGAGCTGTATGAGACTGAGAGTCTCTCCGAACCACATGGGACTGCCCCTGTATGAGCCGCATGGAGTTCTCCTGTTCCGAGCCGCATAGAGCATCATTCTGATATTTTTCATGCTTCTACAGGACCCCCTTCAAAGTTTTCAATTTGTAAAATTGAAATACTTTGAATAAGAAGCATGGCCTTTGCTAACCGCATAGATGATTCAGCCGCATGGATTTATCTGGCCGCATGAACTGTTAAGCCGCATAGACTGTTTGCCACGTGTCCCAACCACGTGTGCAAATCTTCTGCATTAAATGCCCTTGATTCGTTTTTTGAATTAACGTCGTCTTTTGGGGGAGGATCCCAAGGGTCAGTTTTGCTTTGACCGAAGCGTTTTGCCTTTTGTTCTTTTAGGTGGCGTACGGATCGAGGCATTTGTTGATTTTCGAGCCTCCTTCGTCTATAAATAGGAGTAATTTTATTCTTTGAGGGTTTCTTTACCTTCTCTCTTTGCTCGAACTCCTTATTGCCGACTTCCTTTTCGTCTTTTTGTTTTGATTTTGTAAAGGATGTGATCCTAAATGATGTAGCACTTTGAATTTTGAATGAATGAGCATGTTTCAACTCATCTTCTCTTTCTTGTACTTGTGGTATTTGTGGAATTGGACTTGCTGGGGGATTATTTGTGGACCCGTCACCTTGGGTGTACCTTGGTTTTAGGTACGAGTAACAAGTTTTGGAGATGAATACCTAGAACAACTTCGCGATAAGACAGCTATAGAAGTTTTTGGTATTCAAGAGAATGCCAAGGAGCAGCTGGGCTCTCAGGCATGATAGGAAAGGGATGGGCGCATACTGGAGATCCGGTACAGCATCTGTGGTCGACTGAGGACATTTGTGGTCAACAGAGGACGTTTGTGGTCTACAGAGGACGTTTGTGGTCAACAGAGGACATTTATGGTCAACAGAGGACATTTGTGGTCAACAGAGGACGTTTGTGGTCAACAGAGGACATTTGTGGTCAACAGAGGACATTTGTGGTCAACAGAGGACGTTTGTGGTCAACAGAGGACATTTGTGGTCAACAGAGGACATTTATGGTTAACAGAGGATGTTTGTGGTCAACAGAGGATATTTGTGGACCTATTATCCTTGTCGTACTCCGGTTGTGGGTACAGATAATAGGTTGAAAGGGAACCGACATACTTACTCAGAGGTAATAGGGACATGTCAAACATGAAGGTTTCTTCGACGGAGCCTTCCCACTCAGAGGTAATGAGGACATGGCAGGAGTGGGCTCAATAAAGTGGGGGTACATAGAACGACTCAGAGGTAGGGGAACGTAGAAGTTCTATGCGAGGGGGTGGTTTGTTTTTGGTGGAAGTAAAAATGACTCAGAGGTAATGAGGACATGGCCGTTTCGGAAATTTGTGGATCGATTACCCTTTTTGTGCACTGGGAGTACGGGTAGTGGATCATGAGGGAGGACCTCTTCCAGAAAGCAAGTTCAGAGGTATAGTCATACGTAACTTACTATCTGAAAGAGTGACTGAATGTGAGTTCAGAGGCACCGGCGGGTACATAACTCGGTAATTTAGAATATTGAGAAAGTGTGAGTTCAGCGGCACAAGCGGGTACATGACTCGATGATCTGGAGAGAATGTCGTGGTGAGTACAGCGGTACCAGCCGGTACATGACTCGATAATCTGAAATGTTGTGGATGTGAGTTCAGCGGTACCAGCGGGTACATGACTCGATAATCTGGAGAGAATATCGTTTAGACATAATATTTCTTCAGGAACTTGCCGTTGACGGGCAACATGAGCAAGTCTCCATTTTATTTTGTGAGGCGGTAAGCACCGTTGGAGAATACTGCCTCAATGATAAATGGGCCTTCCCACTTTGGCTGGAATTTGTCGGCGGTCTTGTGAGTCATGACCATCGGCCTCCGGACTGCCAGAACGAGATCGCCCATCTGGAATGTTCTGATTTTGACCTTCTTGTTGAAGGCTCCGGAGATGCGTGCTTGGTATAGCTCAATTCGTTGCTGAGCCAAGAGGCACTTTTCAGCTAGTGCCTCCAATTCCTGTAGTCGGCGATGTTGGTTTTCGTCTGTCGTCAATTGATGTGTGAGGGCGACACGTAGTGAGGGGATCTGAGTCTCCAATGGGAGGACTGCCTCACTCCCGTACACCAGGGAGAATGGTGTATTTTCGGTGGCTGTTCGAACTGTGGTACGATAAACCCATAAGCATTCGCCGAGCTTCTCGTTCCAGTCGCGTTTGTTGGAGGAGACAAACTTCTTGAGGAGTTTGATAATTGTTTTGTTGAATGCCTCCGCCAACCCGTTCGCTGCCGGGTTGTAAGGTGTCGAAGCGACATTCTGAATACGGTGCTTATCGCAAAACCGATAGAATGCGTGGCTTACAAACTGTGGACCATTATCATGGATAATCCTTCGGGGCAGTCCGAAGCGGTAGATGACGTGATGCTTAAGGAAGCTGATCACGTTTGAAGTCTTGACTTCTGCGAGTGGGACAGCTTCCGCCCATTTGGAAAAGTAATCAGTGATCGCAAGTATGAAGCGATGTCCTCGAGAGGAAGGTGGGATGATTGGACCAATGATATCCATTCCCCATGCTTCGAATGGCCAGGACGCCACTGTCGGATGTAGAAACTCGGATGGTTGGTGAATGAAGTCCGCGTGGACTTGGCAGGCTTTGCATTTTCTAGCATAATCTATCGCATCTGCCACCATCGTAGGCCAATAGTAGCCCATTCGTCGAAGGCGGTCTTGCAATTTAGGACCGAGCTGGTGGGCCCCGCAGACGCCATCATGAGCTTCTCGTACGGCTTCTTTGGCTTCTGCGTTTGACAGACACCGAAGCAGTAATCCGTCGTAGGACCGGCGATACAGCATTTTCGTCTCTATATCGTAGAAGAATCTGAGAGAACGCCATCTGATGGAAGTGGCTTCCTTTGGGTTTTCGGGCAAGATGTCATAGACGACGAAGTCGATGAATGGTTGTCTCCAATCTGGGGCATCATCGATCGTCTGGGTGAAATAACTCGCCACGAATTGCATAATGTTCTTGGGACAGACCAGTTCGTGGCCTATCACAACCACTGATTGGCGATCATAGTTCGGAACTGCTAGGGAAGCGGCAAGACCAGCTAAGGCATCAGCTTCGATATTTCGGAGTCTGGGGACATGTTCGATGAAGAACCCCTCAAACGATGAGATGATGTCAATCGCTATTTGGTGATAAGGGATCATGTCTTCGTGGCGGACCTCGTATGAGCCCCGGATCTGATTGACGATTAGTTGGGAATCACCGTATGCTTCAAGGTATTCTACCTCCAGCTCTCTTGCGAGTTGGAGGCCAATGACCAGAGCATTGTACTCGACCACATTGTTAGAGCAGGGCTCTGTGAGGGAATAAGCGCGGTTAATCACCAATCCGGAAGGGGAGATCAGCACTACCCCGACTCCGACGACTATATTGCCTTTAGGTCCTGTCCTCGAAGCACCGTCGAAGAACATTCGCCATATATTATCGTGAGAGGTTGCATGCGATTCGACGACCTCATCTGGGATCTCTTCATATATTCTGGAAGACTCCGAGCCTGGGTGGGCTGCTAAGAAGTCTGCCAGGGCTTGACCTTTGACTGCCTTTTATGGGACGAAGATTATATAATAAGAGAACAGCAATATTGCCCATATAGCGAGGCGAGGGCTGAGTGCCCCTGGTTTAGTCATGAGGACCCTGAGAGGGTTGACTCGTGAGATCACATGTATCGTTTGTCCGGTGACATAGTGTCGCGTTTTCTGAATGGCGAATACCAGGGCGAGGCATTCCTTCTCTACCGCGGTGTATCGGTGCTCTGGAACCGGAGCCACCAAAACTGGAGGATTTGACAAATATTTTTTGATGCTGTCGAAAGCGCGCTGACATTCCTCGTCCCATAAGAATGAGACTACTTTCTTCATGAGGTGCGTGAACGGTCGGCATCGCCCGGAGAGGTTGGAAATGAACCTCCTGATGTAAGCTAGCCTCCCTTGAAGGCCTCTGAGTTCGCAGAGATTTCTCGGGGGACCCATCTCCATGATTGCCTTCGTCTTCTCAGGGTCTACATGGATACCCTGTGCAGTGATGATGAATCCCAAGAACTTCCCGCTAGATACGTCCAGAAAGGACTTCATAGGGTTCATTTTCAAATTGTGCGCTCGCATTAGGTCGAATACGGTCCTTAGATCCTGCAGATGGTCTCCCTTGCAGCGACTCTTAACGGCTATATCGTCAACATAGCTGTCACCCTTATTTCCCGTATTTCGTATTTATGCTCGTATTTGGATTTTGGCACTATTTTCTCGACTTGCGGATTTTGGTTTCTCGTAAATGGGTTTGGACCATGGCTTGGTTTTATTTTTGGAGTAGGTTTGGTTTAACATGCAATGGAACACCTTAACCTACACTCCTTCCTCAACACACCATAACCCACCCTCATTAAAACTCCACCTACCATTCTCTCTCCTCATTACTTCTCCATTAATTTCTAACTTCTTCTTCTTCCTTCTTCCACACAACTCCCCAACCCATAGGCAAGTGCACCTTGCCATCAAATAAGCACCACTTTTTATTTATCCATTAACTAGATTAGGCCATGGAGAACAACTTTAGAACTTGACATTTTGTGATTTGGAGCTTTCATTTTTCTAGATCTAGGTTTTAACCATTTTCGAAAATCCTTGGTTTTGATCCATTAAACTTCGATTTTTGTATGTTTGATGCTTCCATGTGGAAGAGAATTCGATTTTACTCAAGTTAGAGCTTTGAAAATCTAGATTTGGTTTTGATTTGGCTAAGTTATGAAGATTTGAAGTTTTTGGTGTTCTTAAGGAGTTCATCTCAGCCTTGGTGAAGGCTCTCGGCCAGTGCTCTTTAGCACTTGACCGTTTGCGCACCCCCGGTCTGTGCTCTTTAGCGCATGGCCGATTGTGCATAGGCTCAGCCAGTGCTTTGCGCTGCGCTGGATTGCGCTGGCGCAAGCTAGCCATGCGCAAGCCAGCCATGCGCAAAGTAACCCCTGCGCACTCGACCATTGCACAATCCACCCCTGCGCAGTTCACTCCTGCGCAGTCTGTTCATACGCAATCTGCCCCTGCGCCCTGTGCCCCTGCGCAATTGGCACCCTGCGCAGCTGACACCTGCGCAATCTAACCTCCTGACCCCTTGCGCAAACCATTGGCTCTTGGAGTTTTAGTTTTATTTCTCTAAGCTTGGCTCTTCTATAGTCCTATATATATTGGTACTATATTAGATATTTTACGTCCATTTTATATCCTTACGCCTTTTGTCACGAACTGATTTTACTTAATATACTTGGAATGACTATTGTACATGGCCTGGTATGACAAGGAACTAGCATAACACGACAGTGACCCGTAGTGGTGTACTCCTGACATGACCAACCTGACATGATAGTGGCCCGTCGTGGTGTGCTCCTGACAAGTATCCTGACATGATTTATCTTAATAACTTGATAGTGGCCCGTGGCGGCGCACTCCTGACTTGACTTGTAACTTGTAACTTGACTCGTATAATCAACTTGATACCGTGGATGCTCCTGCTTGCTTGCTTGTGCAATCCACTTGTCTTGTCTTGCATCATGTCTAGGACGTGACTTCCTGGGTACCACGGCCAGGGACTCGTGCTAAATTGGATTAGGCTAATGATTAGATCAAACTAGAACATAAAGAATTCCCAGTCACAGGCAATCTCGTTATCTGGGCGCTTTAATGGACTTGTAGCTTGCCGACGAGTAGAGCATATTTCCAGCACACTGTCATGTGTTGCACCCTCTAAGTCACCTAAGGGTACATTTGTCTTCCGGGCAATATACCCACCTATAACTCTCAACCCGCGGAAGGATAACTGGATAGTCTGCAGGGCTTGGGACTGGAAATTCTCACTTGCATCTTGTTAGTAATTAGGCTTGTGATAACCCTAGTTAGTTAAAGTAGTAAGCCGTAGTACTTGCTTGGCCGATTGTGAATGAATGGTGTCCAGCTCTGTCTAAGTCTTGTCTAGCCCCTGTACCTGGAACTCTTGATCATGATTGTTTTACTTATCTCTAACGATAAATGGGTAGAGACAGTGAGCTATTCAGGCGAAGGGGTACAATCTCGGTCCTTGTTTGGTTTAAGGATTGTAACCTGGCTCCCGGAATGGTTCCACGTCCCTAGTCGTTTATCCCTCTGTGTACTTTTATTACTTGTACTTTCCTTTTATTCTTTATGTTCTGATATGCTGGCTTTTGTTCTTATTTGTGGCCTCCTTGTGGCACTTGCTCTTTCTGGGGTTTGACCCAGCTGGTTTTGTGTGGCCAGATTTCGGAGCAGCTCCCGAGGATCTACCAAGCTTCCAGCCCAATGGTGAACACTAGACGGAACCCGGGCTACGAGTGGGTTTTCCCTTTTTGTTTCACCCACTTATATGTAAATTTATTCTTTTGAGGCGTTTAGCCGACGAGCACCTGTTAGCTCGATGCACATTTACTTACTGTCTGACTACGGGCTGTAAACATGATTAACAAATCCTAGGGTTGATCATGTATGACCAAACTCTTGATAGTCCTATCATTTTGTACGACTAGCTTCATGATCATCCGATATGTAATATTTGGGACGCCTTATATATAAATAAATATATATATATATATATATATATATATATATATATATATTCGATGCTCTAACATCTTGTAACTCTGTTAATTGCTTGAGATTGAGACAATAGGCTTGACCTTAAGAGACTGCTGGCTTGTAGTAAACCCTCATATCTAGACAGCCGTGACCGTATAGTTGAGATGTATTCTATTTCAATATACGTAGCTGGCTATGTCTGCCCCCGCTCTCCAGTATTCTGGTTCTGGGGCGTGACATGGTTTAAGTGGTGGCCCATGCAGGTCTTGGCATTCAAGAAATGTGAGGGTTTACCGAATAGATGTCTCAATCGATATCCGCCATTGATCTCTGCTCGTATCTTCAAATTCTCGAGAATCTCGACCTGCTCACATGCTTGTATCATTGATCCGTCCTGGTCCTTCCTTATTATTTCCCTATATCCTCTTCTTCAGCGGCATTGCTCCCGGACCTGCCAACCAGCCAGAGGAAGCTCGGCAAGCACCCCAGCGCCAGGAAGATCAAGCTCAGCACTCTGGAGTAGCCTCCCGAGTTATGCTTTCCGGAGGCTCAGAACCTCTAGTTCAGGCAGCTCCGCCCGTTCAACCAGCTAGACAGGAAGAGGGACCTTTGGTAGGGCTTATCAGAGAACTGCTTGCATCCCAAGATCGTCGAGGCGACGCCTTGCACCAGGAAGTTCATGATGCACTAAACCGAGGAGGTCCCCAAGGGAATCAGGCGGCCAACAGTTTCAAGCGCTTGAACCCTCCCTTCTTTGACGGCAGTGAAGATGCGATTGCCGCGGACGCTTGGCTTCAAGATATCGAGGTGGTTCTAGAAGCAGCTAGGACACCTGAAAATGAAAAGGTGGCGGTGGTACGGCTACAGTTGTTAGACTTGGCTCGCGATTGGTGGGCAGCTCAGGCCACGGGATTAGCAGCACCAGTCACTTGGGCGACGTTCAGAGAGAGATTCCAGACAAAGTACTTTGATGCGGTGGCACGGTACGACCTGCAGACCAGATTCACCAACTTGAAACAAGGAGGCAGAACGGTCGATGGCTATGCGACCGAGTTTTCCAGGCTGAATAGGTTCTCCCCCACCTTGGTGGCAACCGAATTCGATAGGGCCCAGCGGTTCCAACAGGGGCTACATTTAGAGATATTATTAGCTGTGGAGCAGTTCGAACACCAGACGTTCGATGCAGTGTTGAAGGCAGCAAGGAGGCATGAGTATACCTCCCGGAGAATTGTGGACAGGATCGGAGGCAGGAAGCGGTCCCACAACCAGATGCACCAATCTTCAGCTCCAGCCCCGGCAGCTAGGGGTATAACCATTGGAACTCCGAGGCGGGCGGCCTCAGTGACGTCGGTTCAGCATTCGACCCCGATGTACCCACAGCAGCAGAAGCAGAAGCAGCCTTCCGCGGTGGGATGTTCTCATTGCGGGAAGCCGGGCCATGTAGTGGCAGAGTGTCGTAGGGCACAGGGGTTGTGCCTGGCTTGTGGAGGAGCAGACCACCAGATAGGGACCTGCCCGAATAGGGGAGGTCCATCATCATCCGGCCGAAAATGATTGGATGGTCCCCTCCCTCGATTATTCGGTAAACATCTTCTACTGGAGTAAGCTGGATTACGGTGTACACATTTGTCACCTGTGTGTGTAGGTGAGTGCCTATACCGTGTTCCATAACATACATTGTACATAGCTTATTGAGCTCGGTGTAATTCAAAGATAACCCTTTATTGATGAAGTAAGGTATCTTTTCTAGGGGGATTACATTATCAGCGGAGGGGGCATCAGTGTAGGCGGCCACATACTTGGCTAGCTCCGGTTCCACTTCGGCTACCCCCTGTGTAAATGAAGACTGAGAGGACGACCTGGGAAGCTTGATTGTCAGTGGTTCAGTTGATGGAGCAGAGCGTGGAGTCGTTGGCAGACTAGCGACCCCCAGTTTGGCATTTGATGTGGAGCGAGGAGTGGCCGGTTCGCTAGAAGTGTCAGACCTAGTATCGGGGTGACGACCCTTCTTGGGAAGGCGTATCGTCAGTGGCCTATCGGAGGGATTGAGCTTCTCCATTTGGGGTTGACCGACTCTTGGCAGTCTGATTGTCAATGGCCCCGTTGTGGGTCTCGACACTTGGCCGAACCTTCGCAGCCGGATTATCATCTGCTCCTCCTGCGCCGAGAGGCTGATCGCGTCCTTCCGCAGGATGGCGGTAAGGGGTACGGACTTGCCCGGTTTGCGAGCTTGGAGGTGGATCGTCAGAGGTTCTTCTGATCCTGTGGCCATTTCGGTACTAGCTTGTTCATTTACTTCATCAAGGTGCCTCTTCGACTTTTCGTATAGACAGGAGTCTGAGTAGTAAGATTCGACCCCTTTGAAGGGATCGATATCAGCAAATTCCGTCCTCACGAAGCCGTATTTGTCGACATATTTGAAGCACTGGTGTAGCGAGGAAGGCACGATCATATAATCGTGTATCCATGGGCGCCCCAAGAGAATGTTGTAAGAAGTGTCTGCATCTATAACGTAGTAGGTGACTTCGGATTGGAGATCGCCAATCTGACACTTCAGACGAATCTTCCCGATTGGGTAGCTCCTGCCCGAATTGAAACCGCTAATGACGGTGCTTGTAGGTGTCAGACGATGCATTGGGATGCGGGGATGATGTAGCAAACCCTTCAGGATGTTGCTTATGGAAGAACCAGGATCTATGTGCATCCGATCCACCTTCACGTCGTCGATGTATCCCGTGTAGTATAGCGGGCGATCGTGTAGGTTGGTTTTGATGAACATGTCCTGCGGAGTGAAGACGATGTTGGGCATTGCTCCCGTGCAGGCACTGTCTTGGAGATCCACGGGTGAGTCCTCCCCGGTGAGGTTGGATTGAGCCAGATAGACATCGGCATTTTGGAGTGCTTCGCTTAATGCAATATGAACGTCCTTGGAGAGCCTTAGGAGTTCGTACAGTGACAACTTGGCCGGTGTTAGCCAATTGCGCTAAGATGTCAAAGTTGTAGGGCCTCTCTAGCCCTTGGGCTGCCTCTTTTCGGAGGGATTTGTCGAAGCGAGTCTCCCTCGGCCTAGGCTTGTCGGTCGTCGAAGGCTGAGCCGGTCCCAGAGCATCAGTTGTAGTGGGTTGATGATTTTCAGCTGGATTGTCAACCACAGGTTGGGATTGTGCTCCGGATCGCGTGACGACGGCTGTAGCTTCCTCGTTGTCTGCCGAGATTGTGTGGCAGGTCTTGACTTTTCTATTTTTCTTCTTGTTGGTGGAAGATGGTGTGGACTGAGTCACTTCTGACACCAAGTCTGGATGGATCCATATGACCTCCCCTCATGATGTGGTGAGGGGTACTAGACCGACAGCATGATCTCGGGGAGGTGGAAGATTGGTAATCTCCATTGTCGCGAGAGGGATGGGGACCACCCCGTCTTGAGTTTCCATTGGAGGAAAGCTGCCGAATTGTACGGACACCATATTGGCCGCCACGGTCACCTCTTCGAAATCGATGGCCAGAGCGTTTGAGTCGATGAGGTCTTGGATGTACCGTTTCAGCTGGTAGCAATCGTGTGTAGCATGATGAACATAGCGATGATAATGGCAGTACTTTGGATTCTCCACCTCTGTCGGCCGCGGTTCCCGTCTTGGTGGAGGAAGCTGAATTCTGTCCCCTTGTATGAGCATGTCCAAGATGGGCTTGACGTGACCATCTTCGAAAGAGTAAGTGATTTGCGGCCATTGTTTGTCTGCTGGCTTCGGCTCAGATTTTTGTGCTGTATCGGCCACCATAGCCTGCTTTCCTTTGCTATCCCGATTGTTGGAGGGGCTACCCCTATTATCGTTGTTGGGACGCTTACCTTTGTTTTCTCCTTCCGAGATGTGCAATCCCAGTTGGCGAGCCTTCTTCAATCGTTCTTCGGCGCTCGTGGCGCTGATGATGAACGTCTTTCAATCTTTGAATTGACTTTCGCCCATCCAGAGACTGATCATTGGAAGCAGTCTCTTTTGGCAAATTTTAATTAAAAAGGAATCTGGATTTTTGGAGGGCAGCTTCATGGCGGTTTGGCGGAACCGCTCAATGTAGTTCCTTGTCAGCTCCTTCTCCCCTTGGACGACGTCCATGAGGGTGGACATGGTGACGTCCTGCCCTACTTCGTAGAATCTCTCCAATAACAGGCGCTTGAAGCCGGCGAAGGAGTGGATGCAGTTGTCCGGCATATTGCGATACCAGTCGAAGGCGACTCCTTCCAATGCCCCAATGAATAATCGCGTGAGGATAGCATCATCATGGGGCAGATGGTCGGTGGTGACCTCGAAGTAAGTGATGTACCGACTTGCTGAGGTCTTGCCATCATACGGGTTGATATTGAACGGCTTATATTTTGGTGGGAATGGAACATCCCTCCATTCAGCAGGGTATGGTTGTCGTATTCTGAGGTCTTGAGCGTTTTCTCGGGCATGGAACATGGCTCGGAGCTCCTGGACCTCTCTTCTTACTTCTCGGGCCTCATCTGTCGTGGTAGGGGCTGTTATTTTAGAAGAATTATTGTACGGGTTTGGTGCCGCTGAGTTCGAGTCCGCATTGACCGCGGGACCCGTGCTTGTTTGGCCAGGTGTTCCTCCTTGCAGAGTTGGAAGAGCCGCCTTGATTTCATCTACAGATTTGACCAGGGCCTGTAGTATGGCCTCCAGAGTATCGATGCGCTGGCGATCACTGGAACCACTTTGATTGCTGTCTGTCATGAACTCCGTCCTTATATGATGAGAAACGGAAGGGACGGTGGAGGATGTATCCTCCGAGTCATATCCATGTACCGAGAAATCATCGGGATATGTGGGAATATTATCTTTTGGTTCGGACTCGGAGGGAATAGTACCCCCGGCTTCAGAGCTTGCTTCATCTTGAGAGTCGTGGATGTCCTCGGGGATGCTAGCCTCGGCTATATCTGATGGGGGAGTTATCTCCCTTGGCTCGCCTTCTTGGAATATTGGATTGTTGTGGATGCTCGGAGGGGTGCTACCCCCAGCCCCAGCAACCCCCTGCGTTACGGACGATGGGCCTCCCACTGTAGCATATTTCGTCTTAGAGCGAGTACCTTGGAAAACTCCGGTGGTGGGCACCCGCTTAGACGACAGTCTTTTAGTTGCAGTGGTTGAGGTCTTCGGGCTGGAGATACTTGCCTTCTTCTCTCTCCCCTCGGCGGGGACTTTCTGAGTGGAATTACAGGAGACAACAGGAGGTGCCTCGTCTTCTGAGCTCGGATGCTGTAGTCTTTGGAAGACTGACGGCCGGCCTTCCGTCACTGTCGCGTTGTTGCAACAGCAGTTGACGATGATTTGGGTGCAGTGACGTCCAAGCGAGGACCCTTTGCACACCGAAGCCCCTTCTCTTTCCTTGCGCTTGTGGAGGATCGCCTCACGCAGGTCAGAGGAACCACTTTGTCCTTTTACCGCCGGGGGCTAGACTCGAGCGGTCTTATACAACTTCCCATCAGAGGCCCGCGTGATAGTCAACGGGACGCCCCGATAGTCAGAGGTTGGGGCAGCTGACTGGGCTTGATGAGCCCGCGCTGCCCTAGACTTTCTCTTTTTAGCACTTGTGGGTGCGTAATAGGAAGAGTCTAAGTTGAATACCATAGAGTCTGGCTTATCATCCAGAGATCCATCAGGGTCAGGACCGTATGAGAGACGGTCGAAGACTGATTGAGAGAAGCGTGGAACAGCCGCTATACGGCTAGGATTGGGAACTGTCACGACCCGCACCCGTTTTTTTTTTTTTTTTTTTTACGGATACGAGACGTGTCCAAGCCAGCCTACGCCGCAGTGTCGGCGGTAGAACGCTGTCACGGCCATGAAGATCAAAATCACAACTAATGCTTATTCACAAATTAATTTAATTTACAAGATCACAAGTTTACTTTTGCAGAAACATAAACTTGTACACTTATAGAATGACTGCAACTCAAATATCTAGCTAGTCTCTAGGCTTCTGGCTGCCAGTATCCCCGTATCTCCCATGCTAAGTAAATCCACGGCTAACCTGAAAAATATGGTTTCCAGTCAGGAATGGAACGAGCACAATTCACTGAATGCAATTTCAAATAAAGAAGATGACTATAAAACAAGGGTTAGACATCAATTATGAGTTTTGAAAATAAACAGTAAAGCAGTAAGAATAGACAGAAAATCAATAGTAAATAAATAGACACATATACTTTCCCCACTGTTAGAAGTACCTTTGATATGTGATCGGTCTCGGGACAATTATGCGACACGGTCTACACGGTCTAAAGTTACACGGTCTACAGTTACACGGTCTACAGAAAATATTGTAATAAAGAAATACTGTCTACATAATAATAATCACGAACTATACAGTTTAAATGTAATAATAATCACGGTCTACACTGTCTACTTTGAAATAAATAAATCACTGTCTATACGGTCTACTTGAAATAAATGCAACACGGTCTACACGGTCTACAAGAAATAAATGCAACATGGTCTATAAGGTCAGATCACACATCCTTGGTACTTCTCATTCCCGACTCAACAATTTATAATAGAAAATAATCACACAACCAATGGCCAACCAATGAAATATAGTGAAAATCAATATCGAAATGCAGACAATAAACTGTACTCGCCTGTGGTCCTGTGCTGGTGAAATCGATGATCCAAATCACTCAATATGCCCCCAATATTCAAAACCCGTACAACAGTCCCCGGATGCTGAAATAGATAATACCAATGATCTCAGAATAGTCCAATTAGCTAGGATTGCCTATACTTAAGTCCAATTCTGGACACAGGGGCAAAACGGTAATTTCAGGCCAAAACGATGTCCGCCGTTGGACCCGCTTTGCACCGAAAAGCGTGCCAAAATCAACGGTCTCTAAAGTCATCAAACTACATGTCTACGGATCCAGTTTTCTGATATGAACCCAACCGTATGTCCAAAGTTGGATTTCGGCGGGCCGTGCACAAAATCGCCCGTTGAGTGGAACCGTGGGGCCCACAAAACGGTGATTTTGTCAACGGTCTCAGAATCGGACCAAACTTGGCATACAGGACCAAAAAAATGATACGGTCCTGATGGCGCAAGTTTCGTCGTGATCTGACAAGCGTGCACAAAGTAATTGAGAAATTTACAACGTATATGATACGGTGAATTTCGACGGATACGTATCAAATTCGTCGAGCACACGCGACCAATTTGAATTCCGCCAAAGCCTACACGACCACGAAGCTGTTACGCAGCTTTCGATGCCTTCAGTGTGCGACCTCGTTGCCCGAAATGGCAGGACGGACGTGGTATCGGACAATTTTTAATATTTCTTCTATTTTGAAAACAGGTTTTTGGTCATTTTTAGACGTCGATTTCTCGACGCTCAGTCAATCACTTTGACTTCTGTGAAGTGGGTTGCAGAACCTTATAGGTTGTCTAAAAGGCTCTTCAAATTGATTTACGAAACTGTCGAAGGTTTTGCTGAAAACTGGCTTCCAAAACTAGTTTCTGGAATCAAAATTCTGTTCGGTTTAGAACAGTTTTCTGCCAAGTTTCGGAAATTTATGTAATTAATCTGGAGCAAAGTAGGTCGATCTATTTGCAGGGTGGCGTAGGTGGTCAGCTAGGCTATTACTAGAAATTTACGGGTCGAAAAATCGTTGGGCGATGAGGGAGAAACGTACCTCGAAAGTTGCTGCCATCCGCTGCTGTGTTCAGTCGCACTTCGCGCGCGTTGTGCATCCGCGCGCCCTCCGGCGGCCGACGGTGGCCCAGGGCGGCGCGCGCGCGCGAGGGTGGGTCATCTGGGGTCCATGGTGGCACGACGGTAGGTAGGTGTTAGGGTTTTTAGAAAATCGTCTCTCGACGTATACGCAAATATATATATACTCTGCTGTGCCGATCGGGAGTGAGGACTTTGGTTTGGCTCCACTTGGGTGGGCTGTGCTCTGTTGCACTGGGAGGAATGGGGGTTTGCGGGCTGGGCCTAGGGGTGAGACCCTGGGCTGCTAGCTTCTTTTGTTATTCTATTTCCTTTTCTTTCTTCTTTTTTTTATCATTATATCTATTTATATTCATACAAATATATATATATAATACTCATATACGTATAAATATATATTTAGACATAAATATATATATGGTATATGCATATTTATATATAATACTCATATACGTATTTAGGATTGGGAACCGTGCAGGCTGTCTGCATGCGGCTGTCTTTAGCTGCTGGATGAGTTGCTTTGGTGCGATTAGTAGGAGTCGCGATCGTGCAGGCTGGCCGCATGCGGTTGGCAATTGTGGCCGCATGGGTTTTCTGCAAGCGATTGACTTTAGTAACCGCATAAGCTTCATCCGTGTGGTTGGCAACTGTAGCCGCATAAGCTATGCGGCTGACAGATGTGACCGTATGAGTTTTCTTCATGCGGCTAGCGGATGTGGCCGTATGAGCTTTTTCCATGCGGCTAGCACCCTTATGCGGCTCGGATCGCGTAGAGTTCCTCTTTGTCCCTGCAAGTCCAGCATCATAGTGTTTTCTTCTGCCAGACTTGGGGACAGCAGAGTTGCCTACGGTCTGAAGTAGGGCAGCATGGGAGTCTTGCTCGCCGTCTTGAACAACAGAGGGTATTTCTGCAAGAGCTTCAGTAGGAACGAAGGATCGGGGTCTCCACTCCTTGCGGGCCTTCTTCGTGCGGGCTCGCTTCTGGACCGGGCCAGCGCTCTTGTCGGAGAGCATTTCTTCGAACGCCTGTTGGTCGAACCGGGCGACCATCTTTTGTTGTGTGGAGCCAAGCTTGGCTGCATCCGATTGCGTCACCAACTCCTCAGCCGTGGAGAAGTTTGTCCCTAGCAGAGTCGCCATCGTGTTTGCCATGATATATAAAAGAGCAGAACAATTATCGGAGGACCGGACTTTTACTTCACGTTACAAACTCGCTTGTACAAAGAAAGCCTAGGGACGAAAACCTAGGTACAGCAGTCTAAGTACAATTGTTTATTTTAGATTCTGGAGGTGACGATAGAGGCTTGGGAAGGCGACGGCAGTCCTGCCTTACTCCTTGGACGATCGGTATGCAGCCTTGGCTCCTGTGAAGAGATGGTTGGCGCTGATGAAGAAATGCTCTTCTTGCTCTCCCTCTATTATTCTTCTAGCTTCTCTCTCTCTGTGTATTTTCTCTCTGATTATTGGGAGAGTCTTTCTGTATATCTCGCAAGGGAATGGCACCTTGCTTATTTATAGGAGTGAGGGCATCATTAGGGTTTGGATGATTACCCACTCTCAAGTGGCGGCGGCCTGATGTTTTAATCAATCTGGACCATTAGTCTTAAGCGTGAAGGATCTGGGCCATAAATGTGGATAGTATTGAATCCTGTGAATGATTAATGCTGATTGCTTTAAATCTTCATGATTGGTTGTGTCAAGCTCGGATCTCTCACCACGTGTTCCATTGGCTTGATCACGAGTGATATGCCCTGACCTCATTAATTATGAAGATAACGTTAAATATGGTTATTAGGATCTGGTAAATCTATGATTGATTTAAAGCCACGCGTCCCATAATCACCCTGCTACCGGCTGTCAAGTCATGAGGGCAATTGAATCTCTGCCACGTGTCTTAATGGTGGACCCTGCCAGAGCCGCATGATATCTATGAACCGCATGAGACAGCGTCTCAGTGAGCCGCATAGGTATAGTACTTGCGAGCCGTATGGGATGGCTTCTTGGTGAGCCGCAGGAAGATGATTCTTGCCAGCCGCATGAAGCTGTTCTTCAATTGAGCCGCATGGGAGTAGCCACGTGGCAATCTTGGATCGTGTCAGAGATTTTCTCCTGTTCCCAAAGAGTCTGTCATTACGACAGGACCATCATGGCACTTTATGTCAAAGCCGTCAGCTGTCAAATCAGGACAGAGCATTAAGCATTAAATAAGGCTATTACTTGATGGCCAGCTGTGTGAAGGGATCCTACGGGGACACGTGGTGTTGATCGAGCAGCATATCTCTTCTGGTCGTTTGTGAGCCGCATATACTTCCGAGCCGCATATATATTTCTGTTCGTGTTGATCGAAGCTCATAAATTGTTACGGTTATAGTTAGAGAAATATTAGCTAACCCATAAAGTTTAGACAGCAGCGCACTATCGTCAATTAATTGAGAGTGTAGAATGTGGGTTTACTGCAGCCAGCAGCGCACTGGCGAGGCACAACCCATAGAAATGAAACCATTTTGAGGAACCATAGGTTATAGAACATTGCTAAAACTATGTTGTAGTTTGACCAAGACTTTAGGGATAGTAAGATTGTAGGAAGACTGTATAAACAATAACACCAGGTAAGGATTTGACTTTCTCAAAACTCGAACTATTGTGCCTTCTTTCCAAAAATCTCGCCTATTTATATTTTGACTATCTTGACCAATGCTGCTATTACAGCCTAGTTTTACGAGCTTACTCTTTTATCGAGCTTGATTTGAGACATATGTTTATTGGGGACGCCCGCTAACATATTGTCTAATCAGAATCATTGTATTACGGTCTGATCAACCATGATACATTTGATTCGCTTTTCTTCTAATTATCCTACGTGGATTGAGATGTAGATGCCTCTAGGATCTCATCCGCGATTGCTTGACAATTCTTCTGGAATTATATATTCGCCTTTGAATCACGAAATCGTATTCAGCGACATCTCTAGAACTCTTTATTATTTTTGTCTTTCACAGATTGGAAAGACGAAAACTCGTAATTGATAGATAGATACAGAATATTCCCATGGCTATGATAGTTGTATATGCAAGTGTAGCTACCATCGGCCATCCCTGTGATAGGAACCTTGCCACCATGTCCTAGCCTCTAAGGTGGGTAGACTGTAAGCTTTCTAAAATTTTTGGGATATATGAGGATTACCGATTGATTAGAATAATTTTCCTCTAGGATGATAATTAGTGCCCATGGACTCCCACTTTCCATTTAGATCACCTTGTGTCCCCGACCGTGCCATTAACATTCAGAGCACGAGACCAGCTGTTACCCCTCAACAAATTTCATATCCAAGATCTAGACAAGTCCACCTTCATCTAGGTATATCACGTCCCACTCAAACCCGTCCCCTTGTACTCTAATTTATGATACGACTTTCAGAACAAAAGGACTAGCTATACCCTTACCATAGTACCGGTATACTTTCTGACTTCCACCAGAGCCTCAACCTTGACTCAATTCAATTGACCCAATATGTGGTGGTGATCTACTCGAAGCCCACTACGCACATGCCACTAGTGTGCCACCCAATTGAGGCCTCATGTGCTATTTAAACAAAAGTCACCAAAGGCATATTTTTGATTTTAGGTTTTAGCTAACCAACTTGACTGGCAACTAGCTCAATCACTTGGGTTGAGACCTATTCTAGGTTACTCTAACTAGTACAAACAATTTTTAGGATCTTGACCAGTCCCTATAGATGGAAATCCAAGGTTCATCTAACCAACGAGTGATATCCCTTGCTCGTGTGTTTAAATAACCACGGAAAGATCACACTCTTGATTCCTCAAATTTCGTCTATTATGGAACCTTGGTTGAATTGGAATTTCGAGAACGAGACTTCCGTATTGCACGGGTTGCAGGCTACTCTAAGTAACGAAGGGCGCTTCGACGTAGCAAGTGACTGAACTATAATAGCCCAATCTAGAAAACAAGATAGTGGTTCGTAAACACTTTTTTTAGCTGCACCGTCAAAAACTCTCTATCGCTCTTGAAACTTCATAATTGCCTTCGATTATTTCTCCTTACCCTTCTGTCCTCTATTTTAGGGCGACGAGTGTTCATGCTTATTAGAATCTATTGATAATTTTTAGCTACTTGTATAAATTATTGCTTGTTAAATTTTGGGTTGTTTGATTGATACGAGAGGAGATTAGATACCATATGCCCAGATAGTTGTTGGTAGGATTGTTAGCGACCAGTTAGAACATTTTAAGATTTTTAGTTTGATGGAGTAGTGTGACCAAAGGTGGGTAGAAGTCCTCGATGATTCGTAGTTACGAAATGGCAAGGAGGAAGATATTACAGTGTTATTGGGGTTTATTATTATTATTAATGTTAATATTGTGGTTATTAAATAAATAAATTATTTATTTATGGTTATTATTATTTTTCTCTCTAACTAAGGTATATATATATATATATATATATATATATATATATATATATATATATATATATATACATACATATATAATTAATATGTATGTGTATGTATATATGAATATATATTATATATGGGTGTTTGAGTATGAATATATAAATATAATATTAAATATGTGTATGTTTACGTAAATATATAATATAGTATATCTATATGTGTATACATGTACAGGTGTATGTATGTGTGTCTGTATATATAAATATATAATATACTATATGTATATGTTTATATAAATATAAATATACGTATATAGTGGTATATATAATATATTTATGTGTGTATAAATATATATATAAAGGTACTTGTATATATATATATATATATGTATATATATATATATATATGTATATATATATATATGTATATATATATATATATATATATATATATATATATATACGAATATATGTATATAGATTTGTATTAGTGCTACTTGATAAAAGAATTAGAAACAGAAAAAGAGAAAAGAAAAGACAACAGCAGTAGTACTATCACAAAGGAAAAGCCTACAACTAAAACACAGGCAACCATAGGCCCATGCCAAACGGACCCATGCTCGGCTAAGACCGAGCGGTTATAACCCCCCCCCCCCCCCCCCCGAGCGGCAAACTTTATAAGAGAACTCGAGAGAGAGCGCTCGATAAAATCCTAGATGAATGCTCGATACCCACGCCGCAACCCGCATGCCACCCTCTCCGACCTGGGCGCGCCGTCCGCTGCTGCCACGGCAACCAGAGTCGGCCGGAGCGCCGCCTGGATCCAACCGCGCGCGCGCAGAGGAATAAAAAAAACAGCTGCAGCCATGCAACTTCGAGGTACGAGTTCTCCGTCCATACTTGATCGTTTTACGATCCATAAATTGTTTTGGAGAGCCAATATAACGAGGTTTAAGTCCCAGAAAATAGATTTTCGTATAAACAAATATGCTGCCCAGAAAGTCGACTCGAAGTCGACGAAAAACATGTTCGTGAAACAGGGTAAAACCCAGTCCCGACCCTAAAGAGATGTCGATTCTTTGCCAATCGACGGACAGTTTCAAAATTCTATCTAAATAGAGTTCTAGAAAACCTAACCAAGATGGAAATGTTGTTTTTAGAATAAATTCTTGTTGATTAATTGCTGTTTAAAATTAGGATAAAGTTGACTAAAAATCTGTTTTCAAAAATAGAAAATTGCTCCACACGACGTGCGTCCCACCATTCCGGGCAACGTGGTCGTGAACCGAAAGCATCGAAAGCTGCGTAACGGTTTCGTGGTCGTGTGGGCTTTGGCGGAATTTAAATTGGTCACGTGTGTGCGACGAATTTGATGCGTATCCGTCAAAATTCACCGTATCGTGCACGTTGTAAATTCTCCAATTACTTTGTGCACGCTCGTCAGATCGAGACAAAACTTGCGCCAACAGAACCGTATCGTTTTTCTAGTCTTGTATGCCAAGTTTGGTCAAATTCTGAGACAGTTGAATCCGACATCGTTTTGCGGGCCCCACGGTCCCACTCAACGGGCGATTTTGTGCACGGCCCGTCGGAATCAAAACTCTGGACATACGGTTGGGTTCGTATCAAAAAACTGGATCCGTAGACATGTCGTTTGACGACTTTAGAAACCATTGACTCTGGCACGCTCTTCGGTGCAAAGCGGGTCCAACGGCGGATATCGTTTTTGCCCGAAATTACTGTTTTGCCCCTGTGTCCAGAATTGGACTTAAGGACAGGCAATCCTAGCTAATTTGACTATTCTGAGAACGTTGGTACTATTTATTTCAGCATCCGGAGACTTCTGCATGTGTTGGTTGATTGTGGCTCATTGAGTGGTATAGTGTTATTGGTTTCTCCAGCTAAGGACCTCAGGCAAGTGCACTTTCTGATTGCTTTTCGATTCATAGTAGTCTTTTCATTTCATGTCTATACATATATCTTGCTGCATGTTGACACACTCGTCACACGGAGTAGTCGGGAGGGGAGATATCTTAGTAGACATGTGGACTACCCAGAATTATCCCAGTGTCTCTCGTGAATGCTAACCGCTGCGCACGACACGTGCAGTGTGCCTTATTTACCCCCTAGCCGTCCACATGTTGAAACGGATATTTCATACCACCTAGATAGATGTCTTTTATTAGTTTTTCCTTGTTACTTCTCTATCGTGCTATGTCATCAGTTTCTTACAGCTTTCATATCTCATATGCTATTTTCATGTCTTGTTAATTCTATTATGTTTTCGTTTTGTCGTCGGTTTGTGTACTTGTTCCAATCCTGACTGGATAACCAACATTTTTTAGGTTTAGCCGCTATCATTCTTAACACTGGGGAAGACTTGGGTATGCTGAAGACAACCTAGAAATAGCTAGCCATTGTATCATTTTATTAATTGTAAAACTTTGTATTTTCCTTTAATTATAAATATTGTAACTGTTGTAATAAATTTAGAAATGTGAATGAGCAACAGATGTGATTTCTTGAGCATTTATTTTCTTGCGGGCTTGACAGCGTTCTACCGCCGATTCTGCGGCGTAGGCTGGCTTGGACACGTCTCGTATCCGAAAAGCGGGTACGGGTCGTGACAGGCTGGGAGACTCTTTGAACCGCATGGGACTGTCCCTATGTAAGCCGCATGGATTCTCCTACTCCAAGCCGCATGAGACTGAGAGTCTCTCCGAACCGCATGGGACTGCCCCTGTATGAGCCGCATGGAGTTCTCCTGTTCCGAGCCACATAGAGCATCATTCTGATATTTTCCATGCTTCTACAGGGGTAGGTAGGAATTTTGCAATAGGGTCCCTAGGATTTAGGTTATTGCATAAAGGTCCTAGCAGTGTCTAAGTGCAAAATTAAATTTGCACAACCCATCCCGTATTGTTTATGTGCAAAAGAAATTTGCACATAACAATTAGGAAATTACAAATTGATATATTAACAATTCTAATAATTACAAAACTATATTAAAACAATTCTAATTATTACAAAATGATATTAAAATATTTTAAAAAATTGTAAATTGATATTTTTAGTATTAAAAATTATTTAAAAATCATTTAAAAATTCTAGAAATATTCCTAAAAATCCTAATAATTATTTTTAAGGCTAAAAATAACATTAATAAATAATTAACACTAATTAAAACAAAATTTGAAAAACAGGGGCTTACAAGTCTTCCTCCTTGAAAAATTTCGTCCTCGAAATTCACAAGAATTGAAGACCCTACAATATTCTAACATAGCAAGTAATGCAACAAAATGACTAAGACTATGATCGAAACTAACCTCTAAGGTATCAAGCGGGAACGGGTGGTTCCCTCGTAGCGGTTGGATCGAACAAGTAAGGGTATCTCCCCCTCATATCCGACTCCCTCTCCCAAGTAGATTCACCTGGGGAGTGAAGACTCCAAGCTACTCACACTAGGGGTATAAGAAACTGTAAGGCTGAGATATGTGAAAGACGTCGTGAACTCCTGCTAGGTTGGGTGGAAGTGCAACCCTGTAAGCTACCTCTCCGATCCTGCCAAGTACCTCGAACGGCCCGATGTATCTGGGGCTCAGCTTCCCTCCTCGTCCGAACCTGATCGTCCCTCTAGTAGGTGATATCTTCACTAGCACCATATCACCATCTGTAAACTCCATCGGCCTGCGACTAGCATCAGCCCAGTGTTTCTGCATATCCTGAGCTACTCTGAGCCTGTCTCTGATCATCCCGACTTTCTCTGCTGCATCCATGATCATCTCTGGCCCAAGCATAACTCTGTCTCCAACATCATCCCAAAAGAGCGGTGTGCGGCATCGTCGTCCATATAGCGCCTCGAAAGGAGACATACCGATACTGGCCTGGTAGCTGTTGTTGTATGAAAACTCTACCAAGTACAGATGGCTCTTCCATGATCCTCTGAAGTCCAGCACGCAGGTCCTCAGCATATCCTCCAGTGTCTGTATCGTCCTCTCGGACTGCCCATCTATCTGCGGGTGGTACACCGTACTGAATTTGAGCCTACTGTCCAACTCCTCCTGCAAGCTCCTCCAGTAGTGGAATGTGAATCTGCTGTCTCTGTCCGACACGATGCTCACCAGCACTCCGTGTAGGCGAACTATCTGCTGCATGTATAGCTCTGCCAACTTCTCGGTGGAAAGCCCCACCTTGAAGGGTATAAAGTGTGCATACTTCGTCAGCCTGTCCACGATGACCCAAATGGCATCCTTCCCTCCTTGGAAACGAGGAAGCTCTGAGACGAAGTCCATCGTAATATGTTCCCACTTCCACTCGGGAATGGGTAACGGCTGCAATAAACCAGCTGGCCTCTGGCGCTTCGCCTTGACCTGCTGGCAAACTAGGCATCTCGAGATAAAACGTGATACATCCCTCTTCATCCCCTGCCACCAAAGATGTTCCCGCAAGTCACGGTACATCTTGTTAGCACCAGGGTGAATAGAATATCTCGATCGGTACGCCTCCTGCAAGACTGCCTCTACCAGCTCTTCCTTCGGCACGCACAGTCGGCTGCCATGCCTCAAGGATCCATCCTCTGCTATGGTGAAGTCATCCAGCAATCCTGCTAACGCCTGGGCTCGAAGTCTGCGAAGGCTCTCATCTATAGATTGTGCCTCCCGAATCTGCTCCATCAAACCTGACTGAATGTCAAGTGCCATCATCTGTATCACTGATCCTGGCCGAACTAGCTCGATACCGAGCTTCTCCAGATCCTCCCGCAAATGCCGATCAATCATCAGGTACCATGCCATCGGATGCCTGCTCAGCGCATCCGCCACCATATTTGCCTTCCCAGGGTGATACTGTAAATCGATGTCGAAGTCTTTTATCAACTCCAACCATCGTCTTTGCCTCATGTTCAGCTTTTTCTGCATGAACACATACTTCAAGCTTTTGTGGTCAGTAAAGATCTCTACACGCTCTCCATATAAGTAATGTTTCCATAACTTGAGTGCAAAGATCACCGCAGCTAACTCTAGATCATGGGTAGGATAATTTCTCTCATGAGTCCACAATTGCCTAGATGCATAAGCAATCACTTTCCCATGCTGCTGTAGGACACATCCTAGCCCCTTCCCAGAAGCATCGCTGTAAATGATGAAACCTCCAGAACCTGAAGGTAAAGTCAGAACTGGAGCGGTCGTCAGCCTCCTCTTCAGCTCCTCAAACGCTGCCTCGTAGTCCTCTGACCAGATGTACTCTGCGTCCTTCCGCGTCAGCTTCGTCATGGATTCATCTATTCTAGCAAAGTCCTGGACGAACTTTCTATAATAGCCTGCTAAACCCAGAAAGCTCCTGATCTCTGAAACTGACGTCGGAGCCTTCCACGTCTCAACTGCAGTAATCTTTCTGGATCCACCGAGATTCCATCTCCAGTGACTACATGGCCAAGAAACTCCATTCGGTCTAAAAAGAACTCGCACTTCGGCAATTTGGCAAACAATCTCTCCTGCCTCAGAATCTCCAAAACTATCCGCAAGTGCTCTGCATGCTCCTCTTGCGTCATCGAGTATATCAGGATGTCGTCGATAAACATTACGACGAACTTATCCAGATACTGGTGAAATGTCTTATTCATCAAGTTTATAAAGACAGCTGTCGCATTTGTGAGACCAAATGACATTACCAGAAACTCGTACTGCCCGTACTTCATATTGAACGCCGTCTTCTGGATGTCTGCTGCCCTAACCTTCACCTGGTGGTACCCGAATCTCAAGTCTATCCTAGAAAATACCTTCGCCCCGCTCAACTGGTCGAACAAATCATTTATCCTGGGCAGAGGATATTTGTTCTTGATGGTGATGGCATTCAAGGCCCGGTAGTTAATACACAACCGGACTGTACCATCCTTCTTAGGCACAAAGAGCACTGGCGCTCCCCATGGAGAAGCACTGGATCGAATGAAACCCTTATTCAACAGGTTATCAATCTGCTCTTTCATCTCTACTGTCTCCTTGGGATTCACTCTATAGCAAGCCCGGGATACTGGTGATGAACCCAGCACTAAATCTATGGTGAACTCCACATCTTTGTCAGGTGGAAGCCCTGGAAGATCCTCTGGGAATACATCCATAAACTCCCTAATGATAGGGTGTGGCGGTGCTACGTCCCCAACTGTCGCACAACAGTTCGTCTCTAGGCTGATCTCCGGCCCTGTCCTCCTGACACTGAATGGTGCTGTGCCTGGGGGCTGAACAAAATACTACCCTTATGATAATCTATAGATGCATGGGCATAGCTAAGCCAGTCCATCCCCAATATGATATCATAACCGGGGAGTGGCATCACAAAGAATAGTCCCCTGAACTCTCTCCCGGCTATAAAAATAGAACATCTATAGATAGATCTAATAGGCACTGGTCCTCCTCCTGTCATCACTCTACTAATCTCCGCAGTAGGTGTAGCTACTAGATGGTGTTTATGCATAAACTCTAATGATAGGAAGCTATGAGATGCACCAGAATCAAACAAACATACAGCTAGAAAAGTATGCAAATAAACATGATCTGTGATGACGTCAGCTAAGTAATCCGGCTCCGAAACTCGCTCCGGCTCCGGCTCGAGGGCTAGACTATAAACCCTCCCCTGAGGTCCCTTCTGTTGCTGCAGATGCTGCCCAAACCTCTGCTGCTGAGTCGGAAGCGGTCCTCTAGTCTTCGCTACTGGGCACTCTCGAAGCTGATGGGTGGCAGACCCACAAGCCAAACACTGACCCAACCTCTTCCTACAGACGAGAGAGTCATGGCCTGGCCTCTTGCAGTATACACAAAAAGCTCCCTTCGACTGCTGCTGCTGATGTCGGGGTCCCGGGACTCTAACTGGCGAGGTCTGATGATGTGATGTAGAGGGACGGTAAGTTTGCTGGGCGGCGTCAGTGCTCTCTGCTGGAAAGCCTGACGCTTGGACGGTCCTTCATGGTGTACAGAAGCCGGCCTCTTGCTAGACAGAAGACGCTCCTCGATGCTCCGGGACAACTCTAGGCTCTGGTAGTAGTCAGTCGTACCGTTCGCCACTATAAGGATGCCAATGTCTGGAACTAGACCATGGCAAACCTACGGGTCATCTCCTCTGGATCTGCAACCAGACTAGGAGCGAAACGGCTCAGGCGACTAAACTCTGTCGCATACTCGTCCACAGAACGGTTCCCCTACTGGATGTTCTGGAATCGTATCCCCATGGCTACTCTAGCAGTGGTCGAGAAGAATTTTTCTTGAACTGGGTCTTGAACTAATCCCAAGTGGTTCTCCCTCTCGCAAATAATGGCTCATTCCGGAACCAGACTCCTGCCAAGTCTATCAGCAGAAATCCCGCTGCCTCGACCTGGAGGTCACCTGGCATCCTGACTCCTAGGAGCTTCCTATCTACCGAATCTAGTCAGTCATCTGCTACTACTATGCCCTCAGTCCCTGAGAACTCCTTGGGATTCAGCCCCATGAAGTCCTTGATCGTCCCCGCTCTCTGCCGTGGCTCTACAGGTGGTGGGACCACGGGACGTTCCTCAGAACGCTCCATGCCCTGGCGGAGTAGGGCAGTCTGCTCCTGATGGGTTGTTAGGAACCCCTGAATCATAGTGAGCAGCTGGTTTCCGTCGAGTGTGACGGAAGCCTGGGTAGGTATGATGATAGGGGGTGGTGGAAGTATCGGGGCCTGCTGGGACTGGGATGTGGAAGGTGGTGGAGGCATCTGGGTCTGTGGATCTGTGGAGTGGGGGAGTGTGATAGGTGGAGGTGGGGGTGTATCAGTCAACTGGTCAGCTGACTGGATAGGGAGTGCACCATTCTCAGGTGTAACATACTGGGACGAACGAGTAAGCACCATCTAATAAAAATAAAAAGGACTTATAAGGACTTGTTTAAAGTAAGCAATCATGGGCAAGAAAATCTAATTATAATAGCAAGCATGTGATGTTTTCCTATGTTGCAATCCTAGCATTCCTCTAGGTGTTTCTAAGCGTCATTCCTAATGTTGTCTAATTACCTTAAGTACCTAATTGCAGGCATGCTTGGTACAATAACGTAACCAAACAATTTAGTCAGGACCTGCACGGGCCACCACTAAAAATATGTCAAGACCCGTTACCCAAATTGTTGGGCCAGGCCGAGTCATGCCCAGCCTACGTTTGATATAAAACGTAGTAAGCTGTTCTAAAGACAACAGGATAAGACTAAATGTGCTAACAGTTCTATAAGTGAATAAAAGTCATAAATGCTCCAAACACAAAAGTCGTCTCATATAGTAAATATCCAAAGTACAAGTGATCTGAAATATAAAACTGGATACATGTCCAGTTACAAAATATGTAGCCTAAATACATGACTACTCTCAAAAGTCTAAAGTAAACACAACTAGGCGAGGTTTCCTGCAGGAACATCCTCGTAACGCAAGGCCGGGTCATCGGCAGTAACTCCATAATATGTGTCGCAGAGTAACTCCTCCTCAGTAAGGACACCTACAACGTTATCCTGTCAGGACGGGAGCAAGTACTGATTCTAGCAAACTAAATATACGAAGCATGAACAAGAATGTAATAAACTGGAATCATGGCATATCATGGTTTAATTGGTTATTTTATAAATAACCACATGTAGTTTAAAAGTTTAAAACTGTAGCATGTACGTGAATCGGTCAATAGGTGAACAGGATGTACTGTGGTACATATCAAGTTTTTTGGTATGCACATACGTGCATGAACGGCATCGGTGTATATCCATACACAAACATGATATCAGACCATACGGCAAGGTCACATATAGAATGTCACCGAGCGCGGTAAATACATACGTAGAAGGGGGTCATGTTCACGTACAATACTAAAAGTTTCCCCTTAACCCGTTATTTAAATATGTGAGAGATATGAGATACTGTATAAACATGGTGGAGACTAAAAGTAATACAACATGTAAAGTTCTAACTTGCTACCCCAAGGATCAACATTTAACATGGTGGGTAAATCATAGTTTATTGTTATAGCAGTATGTAAAGTTTGTAGAAAGTACTTGCCTCTAGCAAAGTAAAGCAAAACAAGCTGCGATAAAAGTGCTATGGATGTCCGATAACTCGTCACTGTAGAAATAAATGTAATAACTTAGTTTTTACACTAAGCTAAAACGCTAAGACACTAATTGGCGAAACACGACTTGCGACTGGGCACCTAGCCAAAATAATAATTTTAGCATAGGAGACCAATGTGGGGTGACACACTACTTTAACTAACTTTCTAGGGTCTTTAGTGAGGGGTGAGGTTCAACACGGCTAAAACTCAAAATAACACAAAAAGCTACAAGTCGTAATTAATCAATAAATAAATCAAATGACCATTGTGTTCCAACAGTTTTTAACATAGACAAAGAGCTTAATTTTACATAAAACAAAGTACCAAAATGATCTTTGCTAATTATAGAAATTTATTATAATTTTTCTGGAATTTATTAACCAGTACAAGTATTTTATAAAAATCAGTTTTCCTAAGTATACAGAAAATGAGTTTTGGTTTCATATGCCAAGTTAGGGGCAAAACAGTAAATTAAATACTATAAAAATTATACTAAATTAGCTAAATTAAAATAGTATCTAACTACTATTTTTCTAGAATTTTAACAGTAATTTAAGTATTTTTAGAAATTAAAAAACAGTATTGCACACAATTGAAATTAAATAATTAATTATCTGCGTATTTTGTCCATGTATATAATTTGAACCAAAGTTTAAATACAGGACCCAAGGCCATGAATCAAGTCCAATATGACTTGTACAGGTCTTGAATATGTGAAATTACATTTGGGCCCAAAAACCCATGCTAGGCTTGGACACCAAATGGTTGCAGTAATTTAAATACACTAAAATACAAATTGGTAAAAGTATAAAATAAATATTATTATTTTAATAAGGTAAAATTATACAAAGTGAATATATACATACATATGTAAAAAGTACATAAATATGTATAAGGAAATACTTAATTATAAAGTATATATACATATACTAATATTGTATACATATATATAATAGTATAAATATATATACATATGAAAATATATACATATATACATATATGTATATAAATACAAATATATATATATAAAATTTACTAAGTATAAAATATATATATATAAAAATACTACATATATACAGTATATACATATATATACAAATACAAATACAAATACATATATATATATATATATATATATATATATATATATATATATATATATATATATATATATATATATATATATATATATATATAACAAAAGAAAAGAAAAGAAAAGAAAAAAAAAAAACATACAGAGGGCTCAAACTCGGCCCTCTGTTAGAGGGTGAAGACTTAGAGCCCCACCCGCTGGCCAGTGGGCCTAAGCGGGCTTGCTGTTAGGGTGGGGCTCGGTTTAATTTATTTAGATTTTTGTTAACATAACAGTAGCCCAAAATACCACTCTATGTCCTGACTGTTTGGGACAAAGAGTCTACGTGTCCGTGCTATGCACGACACGTATGGGTCTAGTCCTTTGTGTCCAGACTGTCCCTCATGCTCGCCAGGACTCGGCGAGTCGTATCCACGTGCACGAGACACGCACGACTCAGCTCAGGGTCTGTTACCTGTGTGTCCGACTTCGGGAGAAGTTTTCGAAGGCGGAGACGGCGGCTAGGGGCGTCGGGACGGTGGCGCTTGGGCGGCGATCAACCCAGTTCGTCGTGGCGAACTGAATGGTGGTGGTGGATGGGGCTGCTGGTCGCTGTGGGGGTGGCGTAGGGGATCGTCGGAGTTAGGTTTGGGGCTTAGGGTTTTGGGGAAGAACGGGGCGATTGTGGGTGGCTGGGGAGGATTTAGGGTTAGGGTTTGGTCTGGGGGTCGAAGGGGGGTTTAAGTAGAGGGTTGGGGCGGTTCTAGGTCGGTCAGGGCAGCCGGAAATGGCGGGGGCAGGCCGTTCGTCGGTCGTCGGTCGTCGGGCAGGAGGGTGGGTAGGAATTTTGCAATAGGGTCCCTAGGGTTTAGGTTATTGCATAAAGGTCCTAGCAGTGTCTAAGTGCAAAATTAAATTTGCACAACCCATCCCGCACTGTTTATGTGCAAAAGAAATTTGCACATAACAATTGGGAAATTGCAAATTGATATATTAACAATTCTAATAATTACAAAACTATATTAAAACAATTCTAATTATTACAAAATGATATTAAAACATTTTAGAAAATTGTAAATTGATATTTTTAGTATTAAAACTCATTTAAAAATCATTTAAAAATTCTAGAAAAATTTCTAAAAATCCTAATAATTATTTTTAAGGCTAAAAATGATATTAATAAATAATTAACACTAATTAAAATAAAATTTGAAAAATAGGGGCTTACATACTCTTTGAGAAGACAACGTTCTACGCAGGAGCTTAGGTGTTCAGTATAGATGGAGAGAGAGTGGTAGTAGGTAGCGCTCATAAGAGACACTATCGACCATGGGCAGAAAGTAGCTCTCATACGAGAACTATCGGCCCCGGGGCAGTAAGTAGCGCTCATACGAGACACTATCGGCCCAAATCTATGTGTGTACTGAACATGTAGCCCCTACGCTAATAACTATCTCCCACCTCCCCATGATACTATACATGTGTCGACTCCACGTGTCACTCCCCGATCCTGGAATACGTATTTTAATACGTAAACCGATAAATTGTATTTACCTTGTATTTATACTATATTTATTATGCTGTATTTCTCCATGCATCTTCCAAAATAATATTTCGTAATTTATTTTCTGTATTTGGGCCTACAGTTTTGGCTCATTTGGGAAATCTATTTTTGGTTCACCCATGGTTCATCATGAACCCTTTGGTTCATCATGAACCCTTGGGTTCAAGATTATAAATGCAACTCATCTCATTCTCTCTCCTCTCATTTATTTTCCTCCACCAACCAAATATTTCCACAATCAACCAAGGCAAGTACCAACTTGCTCAAGAGATGGATCCATAATTTTGTCAATAATTTCTTACAAAACTATTTGCCAAAACATGTTCTTCTCCTCAATCTATACTAGTTTAGAACTTGGAAATTTCCATTTTGAAGCTTTGGTTTTTGTAGATCTAAGTTTTAATCATTTTCGGATTTCCTTGGTCTTGATCTATTTTCGTTAGGGTTTTGTGGGTTTTGATGCTTCCATGTGGAATAGAATTCCATTTCACCCAAGATGGAACTTTGGAAATCCGAATTTGGAGTTCGGATGGCCAAGTTGTGATGCTTTGAAGCTTTGGGTTCATCCATGGTGTTCTTGCTGTTTGGAGAAAACAGTGAGCAGTGTGCAGAGCTTCTTAGCTCACGCCACTGAGCTGTGCGCGCTCCTTAGCGCTGCGTACGCAGGCTTGGGTACGCTTCCTGTTGGAAGCGTGTCTCTTGCATGCGTGACTTTTCGCGTATGCTGTCTCTTGCGTGCGTGAAAAGTTTTAACGTACGCTGTCTCTTGAGTAAGCCTGCGTGACTTTTCACGTACGCTGCCTTGAGTGAGCCTGCGTGACTTTTCACGTACGCTACCATGAGTGAGCCTGCGTGACTTTTCACGTACGCTGTCTCTTGTGTGAGCCTGCGTGACTTTTCACGTACGCTGCCTTGAGTGAGCCTGCATGACTTTTCACGTACGCTGCCTTGAGTGAGCCTGCGTGACTTTTCACGTACGCTGTCTCTTGTGTGAGCCTGCGTGACTTTTCACGTACGCTGCCTTGAGTGAGCCTGCGTGACTTTTCACGTACGCTGTCTCTTGTGTGAGCCTACGTGACTTTTCACGTACGCTGTCTCTTGTGTGCGTGACTTTTCACGTACGCTGCTCTCATGCGTGCGTGACTTTTCACGCACGCAGCTCCCCTTGAGCGTGCGTGCTTTTGTGCATACGCTTTTGATATTTTATGAGATATTATATGCCCAGTTCTTGATATACAAGTGTTCCCACCTGATACATGTACCTGAATGTCCCAGTTTTTGTTCATGCTCGACAAATGACTCGTAACTCCACGTGGCGTATTTGCAATGATGCATTACACTAAGGAGGATAGGACATGTTGACATACTGATTGACATTGATCCTCACTTAGGGTACTCGTACTATAGTACGACCTTTTAGGGGGATAATCATGCAGGCCACAGCATGAGAGTCCAAGATTTCACCTAGGGTTAAACTAGGCAACTAAATATACTAGATGCATGGGGAGGGCAGAATCCCGAGATCGTGTTATACCAGCCGCCTTGAGATATTGTCTTGACGCGCCGGCTGGTCTCCACGGATACTGTGTCATCCGCAACGAGTGGATGACTGTATCCGATTAATTCCCGCTATATATTACAGGTTTTGGCAAGGTGGCCTTACGAGGGACCTGTGCTCAATAACACCTGTCTACGCGAACCCCTGGGTTGGCTAGCCTCGCTGGAAAGATACGATCTGAGGATTTTCTAATAACATGACGCGAGGATAACCTCGTCCCACTAGAAACTCGTAGACTTGATTGGCCATGAAAACGACTTACTTGTATCCTATTACCTTCCGCGAATAACCGAGGGAAGCGGACTGTTGTGGTACGTAATCCAACCCATGTTCTTGTTTGATTGTTGGGTTGGTTATCGTACTATGACAGGCTGTGGACCGAAGTTATGAACGGAAGACTTATTCTGGTTGTGAAGTGTTACTTCTGTGAATGACTGAGGAACATGGTCTATCATGGTACAAGATCCAACCCATGTTCTTGTTTGATTGTTGGGTTGGATATTGTGCTGCGATAGGCTATCGACCAAAGTCACGATCAGGAGATTTTCTTGTTTATACCTTTTAACTTATGTGAAAGTTATAGAGTACGACACGTCACGACTCCATGCGGCACCTTTTGTCCTTGTTTGGTTGTAGGGGTGCCATATGGGCTCGAAGATGTTGCGCCACCCTATAATAGTAGCATAAGTATTACTATTATCAGTCATTCTATTAGCTGGGTTTTTAATCTTAACTCTTGTGCCCCTTTGGCGGTACTTGCTATTCGGGGCTGACCCCGCTGGTTTTGTTTGGCCAGATCTCGTAGCAGAGCCGGAGGACACGATCTTCCTTCCTGACATCCATGGTGCATACTAGGAGCATGGCGGTCCGGGGACTCGAGTGGGTTTCTTCTCCACCACTCCTGCTTATACTTTTGCGGCGTTTAGCCACCGGCACCTGTGTCACGCCCCAGAACCAGAATACTGGAGAGCGGGGGAATGACTCAGCCAGCTACGTATTACGGGTAGATGAATACCGTATAATACGATCAATGCTGTCTAAAAGACGAGGGGGTGCATACTACACGAAAGTCTCACTATGGTCATTTCACATCTATTGTCTCAATCATTCAAACAAGAAACAGAAATAGAGAACATGTAAGATAAAGCAGTAAGGCGTCCCAAATGCTCAGTCAAAATGTTCTTGGTATCCTGCTTTACAAAACATAGCCAGATGATGTAGCAAAGTATACACAATTGTTATCAGCTACAGTCTGACTTAATTACAATTATGCAAAAGTAAGTGCAAGACAATCCGACTAACATGTCGGTGCCAAACGGCAAAGTATAAAGTAAATAACAAAACGAACGGGGAGGTAAGGAACCCACTCGAGTCCTCCTGCGATCATTCCTCTAGTATTGACCATCTTGGAGGTGGAGGTAAGTTGAGTCCTCGGGAACCGGCTCTAAATCTGGCCATGCAAAACCAGAGAGGTTAGACCTCTAATAGCAAGTACCGCAAGGAAGCACGATATGAGACATTAAACCAGTAAATAAGAGAATATAATAATAGACCTTTGCTTGCTACTGGGATTCACATAACATCACGACACTTCGAACCAACCTCCCAACCAAACAAGGACAGAAGTTGGCCCGTCATGTCCTGATGCTCTGATCATCTCAGTTAGGTAACAGAGTAGGTACAGTACACAAACAAATCAACTTAAACGGCCATCCAACTCCTATGGCTTACTACTGTGAGTCCCAAGTTACCCTGGAATTATGCAATAAAGATTTCTCAGTTCTTACTATGGACAAGCAAGGCTGGTCGATCCAATCAATCAATTGCGCCAATCATGAATTAGACGAGTCCCAGCGGGACGCCCGTCATCAATATACAATATACAATAAATAGTATTACCAGATACCGCTCCATGCTCGTGTGGCAGGTTTGCAGTATCTGTGGGGACCAGCCGGCCTGTCGGGTACTACTAGTCCCAAGAGGGCTGCCATGTAAGAACTCGGGAATCCATTCTCTCCATGCAATCATTATTTTTATTTAACTTAATAGTCTCTACGTTGAGTGAAATCCCATGCCGTGGATCATGGTCATTCGGAATGAGTACTTTCGTACAGGATACGATATGCACAACTCTACAACGATGCCCGTGCGGTTAGGTTGTAGGTCTTACATAGCGTAATGCAACAATCCAAACTAACCACGGAACAATCATGCCTTGACCATAAAGTACACATGCTTCTTTTATAGTAAAATAAATAAATAAATAAATTGAAGTCTGCATGTATGCCTGTATGTCAATATTCGGGATCGACCAATCGATTATAGTAGTTCATACTTAATATGAACGTGTCTTATTCCATTTAATTCAATAAGACGACTAGCCAGTCTCTTAGTTCCATCTAGGAACGCATGATCAATAATAAATCAAGATAACAATCAATGTTAATTAATGCCACATTCGGGAAATAAAAATTGGAGAATAAATAATGATTGGAAAATAAATAATCTCATGCGCTGTGGGAAATGATTGGGAAATAAATAATCTCATGCGCCTGGGGAATGATTGGGAAATAAATAATATCATGCGCCTGAGGGAAATGATTGAGAAATAAATAATCTCATGCGCCTGAGGAATGAGATTGGGAAATAAATAATCCATGCACTGAGGAATAAGATTGGGAAATAAATAATCCATGCGCTGAGGAATGAGATTGGGAAATAAATAATCTCATGCGCTTGAGGAATGAGATTGGGAAATAAATAATCCATGCGTTGAGGAATGAGATTGGGAAATAAATAATCTCATGCGCCTGAGGAATGAGATTGGAAAATAAATAATCTCATGCGCCTAAGGAATATGATTGGGAAGCCTGAGGAATAAGATTGGGAAATAAATAATCTCATGCGCCCGAGGAATGAGATTGGAAAATAAATAATCCATGCGCTGAGGAATGAGATTGGAAAATAAATAATCTCATGCGCCTGAGGAATGAGATTGGGAAATAAATAATCTCATGCGCCTGAGAAATGGGATTGGGAAATAAATAATCTCATGCGCCTGAGGAATGAGATTGGGAAATAAATAATCCATGCGCTGAGGAATAAGATTGGGAAATAAATAATCCATGCGCTTAGGAATAAGATTGGGAAATAAATAATCTCATGCGCCTGAGAAATGAGATTGGGAAATAAATAATCTCATGCGCCTGAGGAATGAGATTGGGAAATAAATAATCCATGCGCTGAGGAATGAGATTGGGAAATAAATAATCTCATGCGCCTGAGGAATGAGATTGGGAAATAAATAATCCATGCGCTGAGGAATAAGATTGGAAAATAAATAATCTCATGCGCCTGAGGAATGAGATTGGGAAATAAATAATCCATGCACTGAGGAATAAGATTAGGAAATAAATAATTCATGCGCTTAGGAATAAGATTGGGAAATAAATAATCTCATGCGCCTGAGAAATGAGATTGGAAAATAAATAATCCATGCGCTGAGGAATAAGATTGGAAAATAAATCTCAGCGTTGCCGAGACTTCATGGCGCATGGACTCCCGACGCATGGCCTTCCGGGCGCATGGGGTTCCCGGCGCATGGGGTTCATCGTCCCCAAACAGCAAGTTCAGCCATGAAAGTCCTAAAAACTTGCTATGGCCATAACTTCCTCATCCGAAGTCGAAATCAAGCGAAACAAAAGCCAAAACTGAATGAAATTGAATTCTCTACAACATGGAACTATTAGTTTTCGGAAATAACCAAATTTTAGAGATCAAAACCAAGAAAAACTGAAAATGTATCAAACTTAGATCTACAACAAATAAGCCATGGAAATTGAAAATGCTAAGTACTAAAGAGACTTAGAATCAAATAGGGAAGATGATGGAACAATAAAAATAGGGATCCATCAAGAAGCAAGTTGGCACTTGCCTTGCTCTCTTAGGTTGGTGGGAGAGTTATGAGGAAGAAGAAGAGTAATGAAGAGAGAGAAGGGGTTTGGGGATTTAAATGAAGGAGTGGTGGTAGGTGGGGGTTTATTTCGGTTCATAATGAACCAACATAATTAAACCAATCTGAGCCGAACCCATAGCAAAGCTAAAGCAGAGTATAAAAGCAGAAAGTAAAGTGCAGAAATAAAATTGCAGGAAATTAATTAACAGAAAATTAAAGGAATTTAAATACAGAGCAATACATGATAAATATTAAATGAATACATTCCAGCAGTTTATGTATTTAGAATACGTATTCTGGAAACGGGAAGTGACATCTCTACCCTCCTTAGAAAAAATTCCGTCCTCGGAATTTCAGATCCAAGCATGATAGAAATATCGAAGCTAAACTAATCTAAGTATAAACAATTGAGTAAGCAATCATTCTACAATAATAATAACAAGTAACATATCTATGTTGAATATTCTACGATAGCAAGCAATTCTACTTATAAGGTGACAAGCATGAGGAGTTAAGACAATCAAGGTATACAGAAGGAAATATACCTTGTGAGTCAAACAGGTGCGGATACCGTGATCGGATATCATCCTCACGTTCCCACGTTGAATCTCCTAAAGAGTGATGACCCCAAGCAACCCGGACAAGGTTAATTGTTCGGTTCTTGAGTACCTTCTCTCTTCGGTCCAAAATAGACATAGGCTGTTCCTCGTAAGACAGGTTGGTACCAACAACCAGCTCAGAATGATCAAGGATATGGCTTGGGTCCGATACATACCTTCGCAACTGAGATACATGAAATACGTCATGCACCTCTCGTAACGAAGGTGGAAGGGATAAACGATAAGCAACATCGCCTATCCTATCAAGAATAACAAATGGGCCCACGTACCGCGGACTCAACTTCCCGCGAATGCCAAATCTAATGACCCCACGGGTAGGTGAGATCCGCAAGAACACGTGGTCCCCAACAGAAAACTCTAGCGGCCTACGATGCTGGTCCGCCCAATGACGATGCCGATCCTGCGCAACTCAAAGTCGCTCTCTAATTCCTTTAATCACTTCCACTGTCTGAACAATCATTTCCGGGCCTAACATCTTTCTCTCCCCGATATCATCCCATGCTAGTGGCGACCTACACTTCTTACCATATAGTGCTTCAAACGGCGCCATCTGGATACTGGCTTGATAACTGTTGTTATAAGAAAACTCAACTAAGTGCAGGTGGCTCTCCCAAGATCCCCCAAAATCTAGGGTGCAAGCTCGCAACATATCTTCCAAAGTCTGAATCGTTCTTTCTGATTGCCCATCCGTCTGCGGATGGTAAGCCGGGCTAAATCTTAACTTGGTACCCAGACTATGATGTAAGCTCTTCCAAAAATGTGATATAAAGCGGGTATCTCGATCCGACACAATACTGACAGGGACTCCATGCTGTCTGACTATCTGTTGTATATATAACTCCGCCAACTTCTCCGTAGATTGACCTACTCTAAAAGGAATAAAGTGCGCCACCTTTGTAAGCCGATCTACTATTACCCAAATAGCATTTTTACCACTTGGTGATCTTGGTAAACCGGTCACAAAGTCCATTGTAATATGTTCCCACTTCCATTCCGGGATAGGAAGCGGTTGCAATAACCCAGCTGGCCTCTGCTGTTCTGCCTTCACTTGCTAACATACCAAGCAACGGAAAACAAATCTAGCTATCTCCCTCTTCATCCCATTCTACCAGAAGTGCTGCTTGATATCTTGATACATCTTGGTCCCTCCAGGGTGAATAGAATACTGAGAGCTGTGAGCTTCTGCCATAACCTCCTGTCTGATATCTCCACTAGGCACACATAGACGTGACCCAAACCTAAGTGTACCATCTTCATGAATTCTCATCTCCTTCCTGAGTCCTGACTCACATTCTGTCCTAAGCTTCTGAATCCTTGGGTCTTGTGTCTGAGCTGCCTTGATCCTGTCTACCAAGTTGGATTGAACTTGTAGACTCGCCAGAACTCCTACATCACTAGGAAGTATAACCTCGATGCTCATCTCCTGAAGGTCTTCTAAGATATGTCTCTGTGTTGTCAACATGAATGTGCTGCCTCTTCTGCTGAGAGCGTCTGCTACTACATTCGCCTTGCCTGGATGATACTGAAGCTCCACGTCATAATCCTTGATCAACTCCAACCATCTCCTCTGCCTCATGTTTAGTTCCTTCTGAGTAAAGATGTACTTCAGACTTTTATGGTCCGTGTACATATTCACTCGATCACCATATAAGTAATGCCTCCATAGCTTCAAAGCAAATAATACTGCCGCTAATTCCAAATCATGAGTTGGATAATTCTTCTCGTGGTCCCGAAGCTACCTAGATGCATATGCTATCACCTTCCCATGCTGCATAAGGACACATCCAAGTCCTTTACCCGACGCATCACAATATACTGTAAAACCTCCGGGTCCAACTGGCAATGTAAGGATAGGTGCTGATATCAACTTCTGCTTCAAAGTTTCAAATGATGCCTGACATTCTGCCGACCAAACGAATGGTACATCCTTCCGGGTCAAGCGGGTCATGGGGGCTGAAAGCCTTGCAAAGTCTGACACAAACCTTCTGTAATATCCTGCCAATCCCAAGAAACTCCGCACATCTGCTATGGTCTTGGGTACTGGCCAACTCTCTACTGCTTCTACCTTTTTGGGATCTACTGCTACTCCAGCTCCTGAGATGATATGACCCAAAAATGAAATATGATCCGACCAAAACTCACACTTACTGAGCTTGGCATACAACTGGTTCTCTCTCAGAACCTGTAACACTTTTCGGAGGTGATCTTCATGCTCCTCTTCACTAGTTGAGTATACAAGAATGTCGTCGAGAAACACAACGACAAATTGATCCAAGTACGGCATAAAGATGCAATTCATCAAATCCATAAATATTGCTGGAGCATTGGTCAAACCAAACGGCATTACTAAGAATTCATAATGCCCATACTTCGACCTGAATGCTGTCTTGGGAATGTCCTCCTTCCGAACCCTCACTTGATGATACCCTGAACGAAGATCTATCTTGGAGAAAACTCTAGCTTTGCTCAACTGATCAAATAAGTCGTCGATCCTGGGTAGTGGGTACTTGTTCTTCACTGTTGCCGCGTTAAGCTTCCTGTAATCGATGCACAATCTGGATGACCCATCCTTCTTTTCCACAAGTACCACTGGTGCTGCCCATGGTGATATGCTAGCTTGGATGAACTTCTTCTCCTTCAGTTCCTCTATGTGCTGATATACCTTGGCCTGCTCTGAATCCGCCATTCTGTAAACTCGATCTGATATCGGTTTAGTTTCTGGTGCCAATTCTATGCTGAACTCAATATCTCTAACTGGTGGCTGACCTGGAAGTTCTTCAGGAAATACGTCTAGAAATTCTTCAACTACCTTCGAAATCTGAACTTCTTCCATTGCCGTTACTACTCCCGGCTCTTGCTGAGTTGCCTCTAATCTGACTAAGGTGAACCGCTTCATGCCTGGAATATCAAAAGATACACTCCCTCTACGACAATCTATTGTCGCATGACTGTCTTTCAGCCAGTCCATGCCTAAGATAACGTCGAAATTTCCAACAGGAAATTCTATCAACCGGGCGGGTAAGGAATGCCCGTAAACTACAACGCTACATGCTAGAATAACTCGACTAACTCCTACGAGCCCATTACCAGTGAGTATATTCAACTTCCCTGGCAATGCCTCGAACTCCATTCCTAGTCGTGTCACAAATCGTGCAGATATAAATGAATGGGATGCTCCCGAATCAAACAATGCTACTGCGGGATATGAGGCGACGAGAATGTTACCTGCCACAACATCTCCCGATGGCAATGCCTCTTCCAAGGACAAAGTGAATGCCTGCCCTCGACCTCCTTGCTGGTTCCCATGCTGCGGCCTAGCCTGGTGCTGTCGCTGGCCCCTGCCTTGGTGATGCTGGGGTGGTCTATGCTGGTGTTGCTGCATCGGCGGTCCCTGCTGCCGAAACATCTGAGCCTGCGGTACTAATGGACGCTGTGCCAACGGCCTTACTGCCACTGCTGGTCCTCGATACTGGCCTGCCCCTGGTGCTGGCAGAGCAAGAAACTGCTGCCCTGGTCCTCCTGCCCTCGAATTCATGGGACATGTGGTAACCCGATGATCTGGATTTCCACATATCAGACACAGTCCATTCAATGTCCGACACACATCTCTAGTGTGTCCCATCTTCCCATAATAAGTACAGCCCGCCGGGGGTTGCTGGTTCTTCCTCTGTTGCTGTTGCTGTTGCCTGGGTGGTGGTGCTGGTCCTCGTATCGCCCCATCGTGGATGCGAATGCCAGTGGATGGTGCTGTTGTTCGGGGCGCCGCTCCCCCTCCTCCTTCAATCTGACTATGGGATCTCTTCTGACCCCCAGTCCTCACCGCAAGCCTCTGAATAGTGATCTCATGTCTTCGAGTTGCCGTTAATACTTTGTCAAAAGTCTGGTAATTGTGTCCCTCTATCAATTGTAAGAGCTCAAGGTGAAACCCTTGCTGGAACCTCATGGCCCTCTGGCGCTCTGTTGCTACCATCTCTGGGGCGAACCTACCCAATCTGCAGAACTCCGCTGCATAAGCATCTACAGTCTTGCCGGCCTGCCTGAGGTTGATAAACTTCTGTTGTAGCTCAAACTGTGCCACAACCCCATAGTACTTGGTCTTGAATCTTGCTGTGAAATCGTCCCAAGCCACAGGACGCCTGATGCCCACTTCCTCTGATTCCCACCAATTACGTGCGAGATCCTGAAGTAACAATTTCACTAGATCCACACGTTCTTCTGCTGGCACCTTCGCTGCTGTCAGAATAGCCTCCATATCCTTAAGCCATGCATCTGCTGAGATGGCATCCTCCGTGCCCTCGAAACGGCGGGGATTGTACTTGCAAAACCTGGCTAATGCTCCTGAATCAGTCCTCACTCCTCTTTCTAATGCCGTCTGCAATCCTTGGTTAAGCAACACATTCTGCTCTTGTAGCTGAGTGTGCATGCGCTGCTGGACCAACATCTGATGTTGCTGAGTAGCCATCATTCCTCTCATGATCTCCAGAAGGGCTGGTGTGTCCACTTGGGTAGGTGGAACTGTTGGTGGTGGTGGAACATCCGGATACTGCGATCCAGCTGCTGCTTCCACTATCACTTCTTCCTGGACAGCCTCCTGAGGCGAGACTGGCCCTTGTTGCTGACCAACAGGGTCAAGTTGTCCATGTTGCTCCTGCTGTTGTCTAGCTCTGACCGATGCGGACGAAGTGCCCCTAAGAAAAGGGACAAGAGAACAATCAAACAACCGGACATGAAGGATCAATGAAGTCAAAGGATACCGGAATGTCAAGCAAGGGTTGAAAATAATGAATCATGAGATCAAGGGGGAACACGTGTGATTGAGACATCCTATAAATCAAAACACCCCACAAGTCTGAAATCAGACCTGCATGGGCCACCACTAAAACCTTGTCACGCCCCAAAACCAAAATACTGGAGAGCGGGGGAATGACTCAGCCAGCTACGTATTACGGGTAGATGAATACCGTATAATACGATCAATGCTGTCTAAAAGACGAGGGGGTGCATACTACATAAAAGTCTCACTATGGTCATTTCATATCTATTGTCTCAATCATTCAAACAAGAAACAGAAATAGAGAACATGTAAGATAAAACAGTAAGGCGTCCCAAACGCTCAGTCAAAATGTTCTTGGATCTGGCTTTACAAAACATAGCCAGATGATGTAGCAAAGTATACACAATTGTTATCAGCTGCAGTCTGACTTAATTACAATTATGCAAAAGTAAGTGCAAGACAATCCGACTAACATGTCGGTGCCAAACGACAAAGTATAAAGTAAATAATAAAACGAGCGGGGAGGTAAGGAACCCACTCGAGTCCTCCTGCGATCATTCCTCTAGTATTGACCATCTTGGAGGTGGAGGTAAGTTGAGTCCTCGGGAACCGGCTCTAAATCTGGCCATGCAAAACCAGAGAGGTTAGACCTCTAATAGCAAGTACCGCAAGGAAGCACGATATGAGACATTAAACCAGTAAATAAGAGAATATAATAATAGACCTCTGCTTGCTACTGGGATTCACATAATATCACGACACTTCGAACCAACCTCCCAACCAAACAAGGACAGAAGTTGGCCCGTCATGTCCTGATGCTCTGATCATCTCAGTTAGGTAACAGAGTAGGTACGGTACACAAACAAATCAACTTAAACGGCCATCCAACTCCTACGGCTTACTACTGTGAGTCCCAAGTTACCCTGGAATTATGCAATAAAGATTTCTCAGTTCTTACTATGGACAAGCAAGGCTGGTCGATCCAATCAATCAATTGCACCAATCATGAATTAGACGAGTCCCAGCGGGACGCCCGTCATCAATATACAATATACAATAAATAGTATTACCAGATACCGCTCCATGCCCGTGTGGCAGGTTTACAGTATCTGTGGGGACCAGCCGGCCTGTCGGGTACTACTAGTCCCAAGAGGCCTGCCATGTAAGAACTCGGGAATCTATTCTCTCCATGCAATCATTATTTTTATTTAACTTAATAGTCTCTACGTTGAGTGAAATCCCATGCCGTGGATCATGGTCATTCGGAATGAGTACTTTCGTACAGGGTACGATATGCACAACTCTACAATGATGCCCGTGCGGTTAGGTTGTAGGTCTTACATAGCGTAATGCAACAATCCAAACTAACCACGGAACAATCATGCCTTGACCATAAAGTACACATGCTTCTTTTATAGTAAAATAAATAAATAAATAAATTGAAGTCTGCATGTATGCCTGTATGTCAATATTCGGGATCGGCCAATCGATTATAGTAGTTCATACTTAATATGAACGTGTCTTATTCTATTTAATTCAATAAGACGACTAGCCAGTCTCTTAGTTCCATCTAGGAACGCATGATCAATAATAAATCAAGATAACAATCAATGTTAATTAATGCCACATTCGGGAAATAAAAATTGGGGAATAAATAATGATTGGAAAATAAATAATCTCATGCGCTGTAGGAAATGATTGGGAAATAAATAATCTCATGCGCCTGGGGAATGATTGGAAAATAAATAATATCATGCGCCTGAGGGAAATAATTGAGAAATAAATAATCTCATGCGCCTGAGGAATGAGATTGGGAAATAAATAATCCATGCACTGAGGAATAAGATTGGGAAATAAATAATCCATGCGCTGAGGAATGAGATTGGAAAATAAATAATCTCATGCGCTTGAGGAATGAGATTGGGAAATAAATAATCCATGCGTTGAGGAATGAGATTGGGAAATAAATAATCTCATGCGCCTGAGGAATGAGATTGGGAAATAAATAATCTCATGCGCTTGAGGAATAGGATTGGGAAGCCTGAGGAATAAGATTGGGAAATAAATAATCTCATGCACCTGAGGAATGAGATTGGAAAATAAATAATCCATGCGCTGAGGAATGAGATTGGAAAATAAATAATCTCATGCGCCTGAGGAATGAGATTGGGAAATAAATAATCTCATGCGCCTGAAAAATGGGATTGGGAAATAAATAATCTCATGCGCCTGAGGAATGAGATTGGAAAATAAATAATCCATGCGCTGAGGAATAAGATTGGGAAATAAATAATCCATGCGCTTAGGAATAAGATTGGGAAATAAATAATCTCATGCGCCTGAGAAATGAGATTGGAAAATAAATAATCTCATGCGCCTGAGGAATGAGATTGGGAAATAAATAATCCATGCGCTGAGGAATGAGATTGGGAAATAAATAATCTCATGCGCCTGAGGAATGAGATTGGGAAATAAATAATCCATGCGCTGAGGAATAAAATTGGGAAATAAATAATCCCATGCGCCTGAGGAATGAGATTGGGAAATAAATAATCCATGCGCTGAGGAATAAGATTGGGAAATAAATAATCCATGCGCTTAGGAATAAGATTGGAAAATAAATAATCTCATGCGCCTGAGAAATGAGATTGGGAAATAAATAATCCATGCGCTGAGGAATAAGATTAGGAAATAAATCTCAGCGTTGCCGGGACTTCATGGCGCATGGCCTCCCGGGCGCATGGGGTTCCCGGCGCATGGGGTTCATCGTCCCCAAACAGCAAGTTCAGCCATGAAAGTTCTAAAAACTTGCTATGGCCATAACTTCCTCATCCGAAGTCGAAATCAAGCGAAACAAAAGCCAAAACTGAATGAAATTGAATTCTCTACAACATGGAACTATTAGTTTTCGGAAATAACCAAGTTTTAGAGATCAAAACTGAGAAAAACCGAAAATGTATCAAACTTAGATCTACAACAAATAAGCCATGGAAATTGAAAATGCTAAGTACTAAAGAGACTTAGAATCAAATAGGAAAGATGATGGAACAATAAAAATAGGGATCCATCAAGAAGCAAGTTGGCACTTGCCTTGCTCTCTTAGGTTGGTGGGAGAGTTATGAGGAAGAAGAAGAGTAATGAAGAGAGAGAAAGGGTTTGGGGATTTAAATGAAGGAGTGGTGGTAGGTGGGGGTTTATTTCGGTTCATGATGAACCAACATAATTAAACCAATCTGAGCCGAACCCATAGCAAAGCTAAAGCAGAGTATAAAAGAAGAAAGTAAAGTGCAGAAATAAAATTGCAGGAAATTAATTAACAAAAAATTAAAAGAATTTAAATACAGAGCAATATATGATAAATATTAAATGAATACATTCCAGCAGTACATGTATTTAGAATACTTATTCTGGGAACGGGAAGTGACAACCTGTTAGCCGAATTACTTGATATTTTGTGTCAGTACATAATTATAATTAAACAGACTGCAGCTGTGTATAATTTTGTACTCCTGACTCTCTGAGATAGCTAAATTATAAAGCTAGTCTCTCATGACCATTTTGATGAAGCGTCGGGGACGCCTTACTGCTTTATCTTTATTGTTCATTTAATTGCTGATGTGACTTGATTGATTGAGACATAGAATTCTGTGGGACCATAGGAGACTTGATTGTAGCTTGTACCCCCTCGTCTCTCGACAGCCACGATCGTCGTATGATGTTACGTACCTCATATGGAGTAGCTGGCCTAGTCCGTCTCCGTATTTCGGTACTGGGGCGTGACACCACGATACTGTTTAATCCTTAATAACTGCCAAGTTTTTTATACAATCTATTGGCAGTTATATCCTAACGTACGGCCTGTACGCACCGATGTACGGTCGGTACGCAAGTCCGTATCTATATGCGACTCACAACTCACACACAACCCGTGGCACATCGTGACAGTTTATGAGATGCACTTAAACATACGGTGGTCCCTTAACCCTAAGTCAATTGCATAAAATATAGTAATTTGTATCTACATATAATTTAAAAGAACAACTTGAAAATAAACACAACATGCATGTTAATGAGCAGAAAATTTAAACAGTAGTGGCAAGGTGTCTTGCCTGGGGTGTCGTCTGGTGTGGTGCGATAATCCGACAAGTCATGTTTGTCCATTAGCCATGGTCAATGTGAAGGTGCCCGAATTCGCGAGAAAATAGGAAAATCATAATTAGTCACGATTAATGGACAAATATTGGAAATTACGGGAAAAAGTATTTTATTTTAAATTATTTATTTATAATACTTGGAAATATATTTTATCAGTACTTAAAAATAATTTTTACCAAGTTACTTGAAAATATTTTATGTATTCTAATTTGGAAATTACATTTTATTAGTCAAGATACATGTAACTAATTAGGTTGAAAGTCTAGTAATTATTTTAGCACTAAAAGTTAAATAATAATACTTTCTATTTAAACAAATAATAATAATAATAATAATAATAATAATAATAATGATAAATAATAGTAATAACAATAATTAACTTATGATAATAACCATAATGATAATAATAAATGATAATATGATAAAATAATATTATAAGATAACAATAAATATATACAGTACTCTTCTCCCTTTAATAATACTTAATGATATTAATGATACTAATGAATATAACAATAAATAATAACCTTTAATAACCACTTCCCCCCAGATTGTTCACGAGAGAGAGAGAGAGAGGAGTGAGGAAAAAGGGGTTTACTAACCGGCGGTCGGTGGCGAGGCAACGGCGGAGTTGGCGCTCGCGAAGGCGGCGGACGGGAGAAGGAGGGGTGAACGGGGATCGATGGCGGCGCGGAGGCTCAGATGGTCGACCGATGGGACAAGCGGACGGCGGGCGGCCGTGAGGCGCGGCGATGGGTTTGGAGAGTGGCACGGCTGTCGGAGAGGGAGCGCGGTGGCGATCTCAGGTGGCGGAGGGTTTCCGGTGGTTCCCACCAGAGGCGGCGGTCGGCGGACTTGCTGGCTTGGCGCGGCCGACCATAGAGGGGAAGAGGCGCGCTGGAGGTGGCTGAAGTGGCACCGAGGACGCGCGGCTCAGGGAGGAAATCACGACGGAGCGAGGACTTCAGCGGACGGCTCGAAGCCGGTGGCGCCGACGCGTTCGCTCCACAGGGGGCGGAGGACGAGGCCTTGGGCGGAGGCAGGCGCCTGAGGAAGGGTGCGGCGGCGCCAGCGAGTGGGACACGGGCGGTCGTCGCAGAGGCGGGAAGATGGGGTTATCCGACCGGATGGAGGCGGAGTTCGACATTTGTGCGACCAGGGCCAGGGCGATCCGGCGCTGGTGCTCGAGATCGCAGAGCGGGAGGCGGAGTTGGAAAGGCGGAGGCGCCGCGGCGAGCCTATGGCTGGATCCGGCGGTCGGCTCGACGAAGGTTTGGGTTCTTCTCTCTTTCCTTTCTGTGGTTATGGCCTTTTTAGGAAAAATGGTGATGATGATGACGACGGTGGTGACTGTGGCCGGGGATGGCCAGAGTTTGGGCCGGGAGGAGTGGTGTCGATGATGAGGGCGACGGGGGTTACGAATTTGGAGGTGGTGTCGACCAGAGTTGGTCGTGGTGTTGGCGAGGAACACTGGCGAGGGAACGGGGATAGGTTACGTCGTGTCGAGGGTGTTCGACACGATGAAAATGGAGGTCCGAATTTGTCGCCCTGGATAATAATATATTTTATTGGAATTTCATAGTGGAGAGGGAAGACACGGACACGATGCACGATATTATTGTGGATGAGAAAAATTTGGAGGAGTACCTGCCTATTTATAGGATGTGGGAATTCCTAGTAGGATAAAGCTTGGGTTTGTTTAAACCCCATTTAAATAATATAAATATTAATTCAAATAAATCGAATCTAAATTTAAATTAAATTCTATTTTAAATCTAGATCATCTAATCTCTAATATAAATATAAATTCTACCTTTAATTTAAATCGGTTTAAAAATCCAATTCAATATAGATAAAAAACTTATCTTTAATTTAAAAACTATTTAAAAATACGGTCAATAAAATCCTTTCCAATTTAAATCATCGCAATTTATTAAATATGAAATCAAACAACATTTAATATATCTTTTCAAAATAATAAATTAATGATAATAATTAATTTTGAAAATTACAATAAATATTTAAATATTTGAAATACTTTATTTTGTAATTAAATAGAATAATTAGGTTTTTGAAAACTAAAATACATATGAAATTAAATTTCATGTACCTCGCAAATAGAACACTTACATAAATCATATTTTTCTAAATTACCAATAAAATAATTAATAACCCTTTTATAATAAAATAATTTTGGCAATCGCGACGCGACAAATAATTACTTATTTTCTATGCAAAGGAACCTTTTAAAAATAATTGTATATAATATATATTATCTCGCAATTTCGCATGCTACGTACCGATACGAAAATTGCGAACTCGTAAGCGACGTATAATTTAGAAAATAAAAGTTGATTACAAATTAATTTAGAAAAAAAATTATAGTAGAAAATTTGGGGTTTTACATCCTACCCAACTTATAAGAATTTCGTCCTCGAAATTTAGTAGTAGTTAGGACAGGTAGGGCGAAGGGGATTGGGAGAATTTAGTCGATAAAATCGTAATTTAAATCCTCGGTCGAAGAGAGATGGGGAAGCGGGTAATTTAGATAGTTCTAGTCGAATAGAATCAACAGCTCGAAGATGGTCAATGCATGACAACCTATGAGTGTTTAAATCAATCAATGCTTACATTATCCTATAAACTTGCACCCTTGTCAATGGGTAATAACTTTCTTATCTCAAATCTTGATTACGAGCTCGTTAGTTTCGAGTCACTTGTGGTTTTCAATTCCGTTAACTCTTTGAATCGTCATTATCCTTTTATCACTAGTCTTAATTATTTCTTCTCCCAATTGATATTCCATCGAACTCTTTTTTTTTTTTTTTGGCTAAACATACTTTCCAAACTTTGAGATTTATGAACAAAATATTAGATGTCAACCCATATATACCTTCGATCTCTCCTAAGGTACGCCTTTAATTTAAGTTTTGGATTCAATCAATCTCTAGCAAATATTTTCCTCAAACCAAATCTCGTCTTTTAAAGTTTTCCCAAAATAATTTAGTCAACCCTTACTTAATTTAGTCGAAGATAATCAAGGTTACTTCGATTGATAATTATATCCATAATCGTAGGATTTTGATCAGTCCAAACTTCCAATTCAATAAATCTCTAATACTCTTCTTCCTATATATTTTCTTTCAAACTAGTTTCCTCTTGCAAAACTTCCTTTAAGAATTTATATAAATTTCTTCACTCAATTTAGTCGATAGTAAAATCAACCTCACCTTAATATGACCTTTATATTTACATTCAACACATAGTTAAATCACTACAAGTTTAAGAATTTACCCCCTTCTTGAAATCTAATAGGCTTCAACACTCTATAAAATTTTCCTTAGCCATAGATTGCCACGAAGAACCAATTTGTCGTTCAAGAATCTACTCTCATTTGATCATAAAATATACTCCGCCTAATAAGGTTTATCGCAAGACGTCACTTATGCATTCTCAATCATTTTAATCTATACCACTACTATCCTCTAGGGATTTTTCTTAATCTAATCTCTTTCTATCCAAAGGATGTCATGATCAATTTCATTTTGCCTGAGGGAATCATACAAGGATCAAGGTTGCATAAACTATGGAGGATTCATAGTGAAATAATAGTAAGGCAATTTAAATGGGAAAGAAGAGAGGTAAGGGTTGCAATATTGAAGAACGACAGATGCTATGTGTCTAAGTGAATCGAGATAAGACATGAAAATAAATGACAAGGGTTAAGCAGTCAAGATAAAATGCAAGGTTAAGCATTTAAGAGATTTAATAGATCACAATCATGTATTGGGTCGAAGAATTTGATTCGAGACTGAGCCCATATCTATAGCTAGAAAGTATATTGGTTTCATGGTAAATGTTATAGTTTAGTCTCTTATGACCCAAAGTCATATCATGAAAATAGAATACAAGGAGAAGTGTTTTAGTGGCACGTGAGATACCTACACGAAGGTGGGTTCGTCTAGGTCTTGCATATGAAATTTGTTGGATGAAAAAGTCTAGTGTTGTGCTCCAAATACCAAAGTCACGGTAAAGGACACAAAAGAATTTAAAATAGAAAGTGGGAGTTCATGAGATAATGATCAATGCACAAAAATAAATAATCAAGCTGAGGCATGAAATAATGATAATTCGAGTAATTCAAGGTAAAATAAGTTAGAATACAGTTTCTAAAGATATGATAGCCACTTAGATGGAGTAAGAGAAAGTCACGATAAAATCTAGGTTTGAGGGAATGTTGAGTGAGTCAAGATTGAGATATCTTCACATAATTTGGCAGATGACTTAACTACATCCGAGTACATACAACTATCATGGCAATTAATGGGAATACTTGTATCCCATTAGGGTGACTTGCTTGCTTATTGGTCCTCTACCAATATATGATCAATTTCAAATTTCAAGTTCCTCAACAATTTCGAAATAAAATCTCAAGATACTTCATCAAGTATTTAATCATAACTTAAAATTTAATTTCCTTTAAATAATTTCCAAAAATCCTTCATCATATCTAATGCGGCAAAACTAAATTTTCATAATAAGCCATCACTTTTAAAATTTTCAAATTTTCAAATGTACCTCGAGATAAACTCTTAGCATGCTTCATCAATTGCAAATCATGTAACTCAAATTAAATCCCTTTTTCTTTTACCAAAATTTAAATATCCATAATCAAGGCTTTAAACTTGAAATCTAATTAACATTTTAAATCATAGCTCATTTGACACAATTAAAATTTGAATTTTTCCTTTCAAAGTCGCTTTCATATCCTCCAACTATTTAAATAAAATTTACCATCATTTTTTTAACTCCAAATTAAATAAACTTATAAATCGTACGACTCAATTTTAAACCTTAAGCTCTCTAAACTTTCGTCTTCTCTAGTTGTCTAAAAATCATAATTAAAACTCCTTAAATAATCTCGAGATAAACTTTATAATATTACAATCCAAACTTTTAAAGTTAACCGTAAATCATGCGTCACAATTTAAAACTTTAAGTTATTTCTCAAATCGATTTCATCCTCCAATAAATCATAAATATTTCTAAATTTCAAAAATCATAATTCCAAAAATTTGTTTTCTCGATCTAGCTATCATCTTGTGTATACCACCTTGTAATATCATATAACTTATCCTTTGATAGCGGTAATATGCTGCTACCCAACTTGAAATTAACTAATCCTTAAGATCATATCTCTAGGAAAAATAAATACCTTTATACTCAAATGTAACCTTAGTAGATATTATTTGTCAATATAATCCTTCTAGCCATTGGGTTGACCAATAAGTATATAGTAGTGTAGTCATCTTTCTAACCATGTTTAAGCACGAGATGATAGGGTGTTGATAGGAAGAGTTCAAGCAAGATGCAAACATCAAGGGAAGCCACGGGAGTCGGATTATGGAAATCAAGGAAGGTCAAGGAAGGTGATCAAGTATGTGGATGAGATTCCTAAATTCTAATCCTATATTACAGGTCCATTCGGTGCAGTCATGTAACCGAAACGACAAACTTGACCTGCATGGGCCACCACAAAAACCTGTAACGTCCCAGTCCAAAATACTTGAAACTAGATACGTATCATGCTAGTTCCAAATTTTCTACTATAATTTTTTTTCTAAATTAATTTGTAATCAACTTTTATTTTCTAAATTATACGTCGCTTACGAGTTCGCAATTTTCGTATTTGTACGTAGCATGCGAAATTGCGAGATAATATATATTATATACAATTATTTTTAAAAGGTTCCTTTGCATAGAAAATAAGTAATTATTTGTCGCGTCGCGATTGCCAAAATTATTTTATTATAAAAGGGTTATTAATTATTTTATTGGTAATTTAGAAAAATATGATCTATGTAAGTGTTCTATTTGCGAGGTAAATGTAGAAAGCCATGACACTAAATCTCATCGACAAAGATAGATAATGATATAAAGCAACTTTGAGTTTGTCAAGTACACAATAGTTGGGCGGAGACAAAGTCCACTACCAACCAAATTAAATATGAAAAATATACAAGGAAAGAATTTAGCAAGCGAGAGCGATGGCGAGTCCAAGAGCAATCATCACGAAGGAAGGATGGCCTTAACTAGAACACCTGCAGAAAACATGAACACACACCTGGAAAAAAAAACCAGGTCCTCAGGGGGACGTAACAAGACACATAATATCATGCCAATAAGAGCTCAATAGAAAATATACATGCGTAAAGGTTCCTAACCATTCTATGTGATATATACACTTTGAGAAGACAACGTTCTATGCAGGAGCTTAGGTGTTCAGCCTATATGGAGAGAGAGTGGTAGTAGGTAGCGCTCATAAGAGACACTATCGACCATGGGCAGAAAGTAGCTCTCATACGAGAACTATCGGCCTCGGGACAGTAAGTAGCGCTCATACGAGACACTATCGGCCCAAATCTATGTGTGTACTGAACATGTAGCCCCTACGCTAATAACTGTCTCCCTCCTCCCCATGATACTATACATGTGTCGACTCCACGACACTATTTAATCCTTAATAACTGCCAAGTCTTCTATATGATCTATTGGCAGTTATATCCTAACGCACGGCCTGTACGCACCGATGTACGGTCGGTACGCAAGTCCGTATCTATATGTGACTCACAACTCACACACAACCCGTGGCACATCGTGACAGTTTATGAGATGCAATTAAACATACGGTGGTCCCTTAACTCTAAGTCAATTGTATAAAATATAGTAATTTGCATCTACATATAATTTAAAAGAACAACTTGAAAATAAATACAACATGCATATTATTGAGCAGGAAATTTAAACAGTAGTGGCAAGCTGTCTTGCCTGGGGTGTCGCCTGGTGTGGTGCGATAATCCGACAAGTCATGTTTGTCCATTAGCCATGGTCAATGTGAAGGGGCCCGAATTCGCGAGAAAATAGGAAAAGCATAATTAATCACGATTAATGGACAAATATTAGAAATTATGGGAAAAAGTATTTTATTTTAAATTATTTATTTATAATACTTGGAAATATATTTTATCAGTACTTAAAAATAATTTTTACCCAGTTACTTGAAAATATTTTATGTATTCTAATTTGGAAATTACATTTTATTAGTCAAGATACATGTAACTAATTAGGTTGAAAGTCTAGTAATTATTTTAGCACTAAAAGTTAAATAATAATACTTTCTATTTAAACAAATAATAATAATAATAATAATAAATAATAGTAATAAAAATAATTAACTTATGATAATAACCATAATGATAATAATAAATGATAATATGATAAAATAATAATATAAGATAACAATAAATATATACAGTACTCTTCTCCCTTTAATAATACTTAATGATATTAATGATACTAATGAATATAACAATAAATAATAACCTTTAATAACCACTTCCCCCCAGATTGTTCACGAGAGAGAGAGAGAGAGAGAGAAAGAGAGAGGAGTGAAGAAAAAGGGGTTTACTCATCGGCGGTCGGTGGCGAGGCAGCGGCGGAGTCGGCGCTCGCGAAGGCAGCGGACGGGAGAAGGAGGGGTGAACGGGGATCGATGGCGGCGCGGAGGCTCAGATGGTCGGCCGACGGGACAAGCGGACGACGGGCGGCCGTAAGGCGCGACGATGGGTTTTGAGAGGGGCAACGGCTGTCGGAGAGGGAGCGCGATGGCGATCTCAGGTGGCGGAGGGTTTCCGGTGGTTCCCACCAGAGGCGGCGGTCGACGGACTTGCCGGCTTGGCGCGGCCAACCAGAGAGGGGAAGAGCCGCGCTGGAGGTGGCTGAAGTGGCGCCGGGGACGCACGGCTCAGGGAGGAAATCACGGCGAAGCGAGGACTTTGGAGGGCGGCTCGAAGCCGGTGGCGCCGACGTGTTCGCTCCACAGGGGGCGGAGGAAAGCGGCAGGCGGAGAAGTGGTCGGCGCCGATAGCGGTACGCCTGGCGCGGAGGACGAGGCCTTGGGCGGCGGCTGGCGCCTGAGGAAGGGTGCGGCGGCATCCGCGAGAGGGACACGGGCGGTCGTCGCAGAGGCGGGAAGAGGGGGTTATCCGGCCGGGTGGAGGCGGAGTTCGACGTTTATGCGACCAGGGCAGGACGGTCCGGAGCTGATGCTCGAGATAGCAGAGCGGGAGGCGGAGTTGGAAAAACGGAGGCGCCGCGGCGAGCCCATGGCTGGATCAGGCGGTCGGCTCGATGAAGGTTCGGGTTCTTCTCTCTTTCCTTTCTGCGGTTATGGCCTTTTTGGGAAAAATGGTGATGATGATGACGACGGTGGTGACTGTGGTCGGGGATGGCCGGAGTTTGGGCCGGGAGGAGTGGTGTCGATGATGAAGGTGATGGGGGTTACGGATTTGGAGGTGGTGTCGACCAGAGTTGGTCGTGGTGTTGGTGCGGAACTCGGGCGAGGGAACGGGGATGGGTTACGTCGTGTCGAGGGTGTTCGACACGACGGGGATGGAGGTCCGGATTTGTCGGCCCTGGATAATAATGTATTTGTATTGGAATTTCATAGTGGAGAGGAAAGACACGGACACGATGCACGATATTATTATGGATGAGAAAAATTTGGAGGAGTACCTGCCTATTTATAGGATGTGGGAATTCCCAGTAGGATAAAGCTTGGGTTTGTTTAAACCCCATTTAAATAATATAAATATTAATTCAAATAAATTGAATCTCAATTTAAATTAAATTCCATTTTAAATCTAGATCATCTAATCTCTAATATAAATATAAATTCTACCTTCAATTTAAATCGGTTTAAAAATCCAATTCAATATAGATAAAAAACTTATCTTTAATTTAAAAACCATTTTAAAATAAGGTCAATAAAATCCTTTTCAATTTAAATCATCGCAATTTATTAAATATGAAATCAAACAACATTTAAAATATCTTTTTCAAAATAATAAATTAATGATAATAATTAATTTCAAAAATTACAATAAATATTTAAACATTTGAAATACTTTATTTTGTAATTAAATAGAATAATTAGGTTTTTGAAAACTAAAAACACATGAAATTAAATTTCATGTACCTCGCAAATAGAATACTTACATAAATCATATTTTTCTAAATTATCAATAAAATAATTAATAGCCCTTTTATAATAAAATAATTTTGGCAATCGCGACGCGACAAATAATTACTTATTTTCTATGCAAAGGAATATTTTAAAAATAATTGTATATAATATATATTGTCTCACAATTTTGCATGCTACGTACAGATACGAAAATCGCGAACTCGTACGCGACGTACAATTTAGAAAATAAAAGTTGATTCCAAATTAATTTAGAAAAAAAAATCATAGTAGAAATTTAGGGGTTTTACATTTTGAGATAGACAAAAATCTCAATTTTACATAAAATAAATTACCAAAATGATCCTAGTTAATTATAGAAATTTATTATAATTTTTCTGGAATTTATTAACCAGTACATGTATTTTATAAAAATCAGTTTTCATAAGTACACAGAAAGTGAGTTTTGGTTTCATATGCCAAAACAGTGGCAAAACTATAAATTAAATTCTGTAAAAATTATACTAAATTAACATTGTATCTAAATACTATTTTTCCAGAATTTTAAAAGCAATAAAAGTATTTTAGAAATTCAAAAACAGCATGGTACACAATTAAAATTAAATAATTAATTATCTGCGTATTTTGTCCATGTACATAATTTGAACCAGAGTTCAAATACAGGACCCAAAGCCATGAATCAAGTCCAATATGACTTGTACAGGTCTTGAATGTGTGAAAACACATTTGAGCCCAAATACCCATGCTAGGCTTGGACACCAAATGGTTGCAGTAATTAAAATACACAAAAATACAAAGTGGTAAAAGTACAAAATAAATATTAATATTTTAACAAGGTAAATTATACATAGTAGTCATATAAATATGACAATATATTTACATATATTAAAGTATAATATATGTACAATATTACGTAAAGTATAGAGACTAAATAGTTATGTATGTACACATATACATATATAACATATAGGTATATATATATATATATATATATATATATATATATATATATATATATATATATATATATATATATATATATATATATATTATATAAAGAAATAAATATATAATATATATATACAGTAAATATAAATATATGATAATAGTAAAATATAATATATATAATAGTATACATATATGTACATATATATATATATATATATATATATATATATATATATATATATATATATATATATATATATATATATATATATATATATATATATATATATTTTAATGTATGAGTGTATATATATATATGTATTTATATATATATATATATATATATATATATATATATATATATATATAATATATATATATATATATATATATATATTATATATATATATATATATATATATATATATATATATATATATATATATATATATATATATATATATATATATAAACATAAAAACAAAAATAAAAGAAAAAGAAAAAGGAAAAGAAATAACAGCGCAGGGGGGGTTCGAACTCGGCCCACTGGGTCGGGTTCTCAGGCTCGGTCGGGCTGGCTAGGGGGTCAGCCCAAGCTTCGTGTTAGGGGGAGGGTTCGGGTTTCATTTATTAAGGTTTTAGTTTATATTAATAATAATCCGATAAAACAACCCTATGTCCTGAAAGTTAGGGACACAGGAGTCGCGTGTCTTAGGCTAGCACGACACGCACGAGCCTAGTTTCGCGTGTCCGAGTACTGGATTAGGATCCTCGTGTTCGGACGAACCACATACGTGTGTTCGAGACACGTACGACACATTTAACACTGTTACTTACGTGTCTAGCTTTGGGGAAGGGTTTTCGAAGGTGCTGGACGGCGGAGGAGGCAGCGTCGCGGCGACGCTTGGGTGGCGATCGACCCAGCTTGCTGTGGCGAACTCGTCGACTGTGGTGGTCGGTGGTGAAGGTCGCTATGGAGGCGGTTATGGGTAGGTGGCCGGAGTTAGGGTTCCGGTTGTGGGTTTGGGGAAGAAGAAGGCTGTGGGGGCGTCGATGGTGGTCGTGGGGCTGAGCTAGGGTTAGGGCTGAGTCGGAGGGTTCTTATAGGGGGTTTAAGTCGGTCGGGCTGGGCTAGGTCGGCAGGGAAACGCGGGGGCAGGTCGGCGTCGGTCGTCGGGCAGTCGTCGGAGGGGGGGGGGTGAGTACGTTGGGGGGGGGGGGTCTGACGGTCAAATTACAGTGGGGTCCCTAGAGTTTAGGTTTATTACAATTAGGTCCCTACCCTATAATAATGCAAAAGTAAATTTGCATAACTTAATAAAAACAATTGAATTAATTACAAACTACTATTAAAACAATTCTAAAAATTATAAAATGGTATTCAATATTTTAATTAATTGCAAAATGATATTTTAGCTATTAAAACTTATTTAAAAATTCTAAAAAAATTCTTAAAAATTATAATAAATTATTTTAATGCTAAATAGGCCATTAGCAACTAATTAATTCTAATTTAATTAATTTTGAAAAACAGGGGCTGACAAGTCTTTCCTCCTTGAAAAATTTCGTCCTCGAAATTCACAAGGATTGAAGACCCTACAATATTCTAACATAGCAAGCAATGCAACAAATGACTAAGGCTACGATCGAAACTAACCTCTAAGATATCAGGCAGGAATGGGTGGTTTCCTTGCAGCGGTTGGATCGAACAAGTAAGGGTATCTCTCCCTCATGTCCGACTCCCTCTCCCGAGTAGATTCACCCGGAGAGTGACGGCTCCAAGCTACTCGTACTAAGGGTATAACCTTGTTCCTCAGCCTCTTCTCCCTCCTGTCTAATATCTCCACTGGCTGCTCAGAAACTGTAAGGCTCGGTCTGGTCTCCAACTCTGAATGTGTCACGACCCGCACCCACTGTTAGGGTACGAGAACGTAACAACGCCCAGCCTACGTCGCAGTGTCGGCGGTAGAACGCTGTCCTAGGTCACATCATCTAACAATATTACGCTAAGCAGTTATACTCCCCGAATGGGGGTGACATAGCAGATACAGACTCAATCACATCTAAGGTAGAGCATGATAAGGATAGATAAAACATAAAATCTAAAGAGATACAGGAGATAGAAGTCTAAGTGTCTAAGATATATAAACCCAGAAATATATCTCAAAACTCAAATACAGTAATCCACAAAGTAAATACAACTCCAGACAAATAAAATAACTATCTAAACAACCTCTAATATGTCTCCTCTAGGCTAGCAGGCAACCTCCAAGCTATCTGTAAAATTTATCAACAGGTCCAGTCAGGACAGGAATGAGCACATCTCATCTAGAAAATCCAAGTAAATGACAGAGAACTATAAAGCAGTTATAGGCAGTTGTATTGATGAAAATGGCAATTTATATTCAGGTGATGGTAAGAAAGACAGATAAGGTGCAAGGAAAGTAAATAACTAAACAAGAGAAGAATCAGAGCAATAAAGTCTATAAAAATAGAACTAGCTGAACCAGGGTAATATGATATAAAGTCCAGACAACAATGTAGACCAGTGTAACTCCAATGTAAGTCCAGTACAAGATGAATCTAATACAAGATGAATCCAGTAAGGGACGATTCCAGTCATAGTGCTCAATAATTCCAGGGTGAGTCCAGCCTATACTCTAGCAGTGTGTTTTAAAATACCGAGATCGACATGTAAACGGCTGTGGGTAATCCGACACACCTCTCACTGATCAGGCGAGAGATGGCTATCATTCCAGTATATTCCAGTAGGGGTGATTCCAGTAATGGGGTATGTCTATATGTCTTACTCTAGTATTTTCCCTCCCAGAAAGTGAATCCAGAATTCCGACACAATGATTCAAGATGAGTCCAGCCAAAATATAATGATACCAGTAAATGATTCCAGTAAATGATTCCAGCAGGTGATTCCAGTAATAGAAGCCGAAAATGATGATACCAGTAATAGAGGCCAGAAAATAAATGTGTGTCGTATACATGAATCCAGTAATATCCACACGTGTTGTAACAGAGAATCGCATACAACTAACTAGAACTGAAATACAGTAATTGACAAATAAATGAGAGAACTATCAGAGAATGTACTCGCCTGATATCTGAATGTCCAAGGTAAAGATACTATCCGAAGAGAGGTATCTGGCTCCTAATTAGAACAGCACAAGTCACAACATGTCCAGAAGGGTAATATAAAGTACTATAATGCATTCTACATAAATCTAGGTCAAACTAGGCCAAAGTCAACCCTTGGTCAACTCTGGTCAACTGCACTAGTCAAACTAGGTCATGTCCTAACCCAGTAAGTCTTACTAGGCCTAACCAAGACTATCCTAGCAAGCATACATCAATACAAGGCTATACAAGCCAACATACACCCAACTCTATATAGCATGCAATTATTCAATACTCAAATAGGCAAAAATTCACATTGGATATACACTAGGTAATCTATTACTTTAAGCTATATATGTCTACACATATATACACATGCATATATTGGTATTCAACATTAGGTTTATAATCATGGCATTTCAAATGGTTATATAAACTTATATATTACAACACAATATGCTAACATATATATAATATACATACATAGCTAAGTTAACTATATTCATAAATACTTATTTAAGAGGCTATGTGTGTGTATGTGAACATGGCAAAGGGGCAAGTGAGGGTTAAATGGGTATACATAGTGTATACATATCAAAGAGTGTCAAAGTGTAAGTGAACAATGTGTCAAGTGTGATAGTGTCAACATAGTGTAAGGGGGTACATGAGGTAATATAGGATTTGTGTTAACATAGAATATTACATCTCATTAACTTGTATATTGCATACATTACATCTATTATTACATTACATTCATGCTTGCATTCATTCATCATTCATTATTGTGAAACCCATATTTTGTGTTTAATTATTAAATAGTGTTTAGTATTATTATTATTAGCATTTCTACAAATTATTATTATTAATATTAATATTAAATATTTTTGAGTGAAAAGAATTTCGAAAAAAAATAATAATAACAAGGATCTTTGATTTCGGACCCAGACCCGAGTCCGAGCCCAGACCCAGGCCTGAGCCTAACCCAATCTTTTTTTCATTTTCTTAATGCTGATTTTGGACTTGGTTTATAAAAAGAAAAAAAAATAATACTAGCTGGTCCCGTAGGACCAGCAACTGCTCACCACTCCTTGCACACGAAATGGTAAAAGCTCTCTCCCATTTTTTAGTCTCTCTCTCCCTCCCTTCACTCTCTTCCACGAACTCACAGCCACTCCCCTTTTAATATTCCCACTCTTCCCACTTCTCACGAACTCACAGAGAGAGAAATCACTACAACAAAAAACCCTTTTAATGACGGCTAAAAAGCGTCATTAATGACGAACCATGACGCTTTTTTTTTTCAAAGCAACCGTTATGAAAACGGGTGTTATAAATGTTTTTTAAAAGCGTCATAAAATAACCGTCATGAATAGTTTCTATAAAAGCGTTATGAATAGTTAATATATAGTGCACAATTCAGAACAATTTTAAAACGTCATGAATAGATAATATGTATAGGCTCAATGTAGCACATTTATAACACTTTATACTATTCAAATTAGCATATTTATAATGCTCTATACTGCACAATATATATTACATTCCAAAAACTTAACATTATATATCACCATCTTTATTACATTTCTCAAAATAGAGTACATATCAACATCTTCATTACATTGAATATCCAAATACATATATATATTTACAACAGTAAAACACACAGTAGTGGTTCCCTCACAATTGAGAACAAAGTAGTCTCCATCCAACAATAAAACACACAGTAGTCTCCATCCAACCTCTTTCTCCAATTCTGGTAGTGCCTTCTTGAGTTTGCTGATAGTATCGGCCCGTAGTGCTTTGAGGCATCTACGCCATTCTTCCTGCCATAATGTTGAACACATAGGATGAAATCAAGAAATTTTAAATATTATTAAACTATGAAAAGTAGTGAAACAAAAAAAGTGTAATTCCTGAAAACACCGTAAACAAAACATGCATCACTTTTTAAATAGAGACACCAGGTTAAAGTATCCTTATTTTTTAGCTTTCATCTTCCTGAACAAGTCAATTCCAGCGAAATGTAAATAACTCAGAAGAAGATAATATCCTGCAATGAAATTCCATAGACTTTTAAGTTAAAAAAACATAATACCAGGCAAGCATTATTATCCTGACATCTGTATGATCCGCTTCCACATCAGAACAGAAAGACTCAATACATTCAGGGCTGTTCAAATGGACAACAAAGACAGGAGTATTAGCATGTTTGTTTCTGGTAATACAGAAAATATAATAAGAAGTGCAAATCAGTTTGACAAATAAGAGTCCAGAAAAGATTGCAATTTTTTGTTTTGTGCAAAAATAAAATAAGAAGTGGAGGATATACGAGGAAAACTAATAAGAAATGAGAGAAATTAAACAAAGTAATGATATGAGGAAAAGACAACAAGGAAAATAAACATCAAATAGTTAAAATTCATAGAAATAATAGTAAATAAAGTGCAATTTCACAATCAAAGGATGAGAATTACAAGATACTAAACTTTAACTACCTGGACACTACTGAGAACACACTTTACTGCCCTTCTCAAGATACAAAATAATAGTAAATAAGTTACACCGGCATCTTGAGAAGGGCATCCTCCAGGTAGTAGTGATTTAATGCAACAACTGGCTGCAAGATACAAAATTTCGAGGAATCCTAATGAGAAAAAGGAAAAGAGAAGAAAATCAAACGCTCGCAGAGGAAAATGTAAAATTAATAATTACATCCACCTTAGAAAGGTCTATGTATGAAGAAGCAAATTGATTATCAGAAATGGTAGTAAGTAATGTACTGGGTGACAGCCTGAAAAATACTTAAGTAAACCTATGTAATGTGTTTAGTGATAGCCTGAAAAGTACTGGGTGATAGCCTGAAAAGTACGCCCAGCCATAGTATTTAGCTCCATAAGATATTCAAGTTTTCTTATCTGCAGAAATACCAGTATTAATTCTCTCTTGACTTCAATAACAATGAGCTGGAATCAGTATGTATGTGCAGACTACTCAGCTCTTAATTTAAAATACAAATGAGGAATCAGTCATATGTGTCCTATTGTATATGTCTGAACTGTCTTTGTCTATGTTTGCATCCCTACACAAATTGGTAGCTGCCATTCACAACTTCATCAGAGCAGTCTTTGTGGACTGTATACTAAAGAATTAGAGATGTCCTTATTTAAAACTTCACTGGCTTTGACATTAACGTTTTCTGAATAGCAGAGCAATTGCTGCCTGATTTAGAGACAAGGGTAGTTTTGTCTGGTCTATCTATGGACCGCTCATTAATCATCATCATCATCATCATCATCATCCACGCCTTCTCACATCAAAATGGGTCAGCTATGGAGCATAAAAAAGCTCCATAGAAGATTTGACAGTTTTTTGACCGACCGTTGGAATAATATGAACCCTCTATATTGGTGCCAAATTCCTAACAAATGTAGCTATGAGAATGAGAGGGTTTTGCTAAAACTTAGGTGGCCAGTTGGCATATAGGTATACCTGTCTTTTGGGTTGCAGTTTAAGCTTATGCAACCAAGGAGCACCCTCCAAGTTTTTCTAGACCATAAAGAATCTAAATGAAGAGGTGAGATGATACAATTTGCTATAGGAATTACATTCATCTCTATGACACATTAAATCAAAGAGTGAAGGAATTGCAATCCCACATGGACAGGTCATTAATATCTAATAAATTAAAATTTCACTTTTCCTAAGTGGTCATGTGAAGATGAGTGAATTTGAGTGGGAAGTTAATTGGATCATCATTATGTTTATGTTGGTAGGGTAAGTTCAAATCCACTGGAAGCACAAAGAACTTCTCTCTCTAAATGTTCACATAAATGTTGTACAGCTATATTATATACAAATATAAATGTTCACATAAACGATATAGGAGTGCACTAGTATTTCTTGGAGTGACTACACGTGTCTCCGATATCTACCTGATATGCGCTCGACACAACAGGGCCAGATTTTTGGAGTGTCTTAGCTTCCTGGTTGAATCCTCTTCTTCCATTCAACCTTTTTAAGAGTCCTGTCCTTTGTAATGCTAACCAAAATAGTATCGTTACTTAAAAATTCAAACCATGTCCATCTAGGCTTACCTATAGTCCTAGTAATTCCATTAACTACTATAGTGTCACCCTCCTTACGGTAGTATCTATTGGTCTACATTGTCAATGCAACATAAACAAGAAAAATAATTCTTACAAAAGTCACTTGAAATACAGTACTTATAGTATAAAAAATTATTTGAAATATACGATCATTGTGAAACAAGAAAGTTATCCATCATTCAACCCTTTTCCATCATAATGGGGTTGGCAAACTAGACGGACACAATAATAAAAAGTTGTTATCCAGCCAAATTTGCAAGTGACTAGATACATCCTAGTCACCCTTTCTCCAATATTTTATAAACGAATTAATATATATAGAACTTTCGATCTCATGTTTGAAAAAGTAGAATGTAACTTGAAGTTTGTTCTGCTTCAGTCATAAGACAAAAATGGACCCTATGTGCAGACTACTCAGCTCTTAATTTAAAATACAAATGAGGAATCAGTCAATCAGTCATATGTGTCCTATTGTATATGTCTGAACTGTCTTTCTCTATGTTTGCATCCCTACACAAATTGATAGCTGCCAATGTCAAAATAATAATGGGTAGGGGATCGCTGACAAGAACATCCATAACACCCGTGTACGCACGACACACACATACAAAGGGATGATTCAAAGTGCAGTATAGTATACCTCCCACCGAGCCCATCGCTCCATTAGCTGGGTTCTTTTAAAAAGTTGCTCAGGCCTCTACAAAAAAATGAAGTAGCTGCATGATAAAATGGTATAAGATGGATACCCCTATCCAACAACAAATGTTTTTTCCTCGGGAGGCTTCCCTTGACACCTCTATTGGCTGCACAAAATAAAAATAAGTACTAAAGTTACATATATTGAGATAATAACTCTGAACAAAGGTGATGCACTGACTTACTAATAACTTGCACGATACCAACAGCAAGACCAATGGAGGAGTAGGTAAAATACATGACAGCAGTAACGATGGAGAGCCACCATATTTGATCGAAGTCAGGAATAAGATCATTTAAGGGTTGCTAGACATGAGGCAGGAGCTGGGGTTGTCATCTCCATTCTTGTGGATGCAATTCAATCTCTGGATGGCGCTGGTTTTAGTACAAACAACACATGGTTAATCTCACTGGCATTTTATCAAACAGATAGGAAGCAACAACAAGAACAAAAATATATCTACAACAAAATTGCAAGTAACCAAATAGAGATAGATCTAATAGTGTTAAAAACATCAACACTGACAGAAAACAACGGACTTTCACGCCGAACATGGCATTGTAAAGGAAGCCTGTGTTCTCCATGGCCTAGCTAAAGCACCACTCTTTCTTCCTTCTCTCCTTTCTTGGGACCAAAGAAAGGACCCGAACACGCCGACTCGCAGATCCGATGGTGACCATATCAAATAGAGAGAGATATAGAAAACTCACAATAGAAAAATATAGGAATCGGCGATCAGAAAACCCTAGAAATCCCCAAATTTCTTCACGAAGCAAAAGAGAGATTCGAAAGAGAAGCAGCGGCTGGCTTTGTTCTGTTGCTGCCAGCTATGCCCTCACATGGCTACTCATAGGGTTTGTGGGAGATTGAAAGGAGGAGATGGGAAATTTTAGGGTTTGGGGAGAGGAGGGAAGAGGGGGCAGAAGGAGAGCAAGGAGAATGAGAGAGTTCTTCTGAGTAAAATCGGACGGGGGATGGAATATATTACAGAAAGTTTATTACAAGTTGCCACCGCTCTAAACTATTAATAACGCTTTGTTCTATAAACGTTATAAAAAGCCCAGAATTAGCCCAAACCGTCATAAAAAAGGTATTTTTCAACTTGATAACGCTTATGTATTTGCCGTCATTAAAACTCCTTGTCGAGCGTCATTAAAAGGTCTTTTTGTTGTAGTGAATCCCCTACTCTCTTCATCTCTACACTTTCCCTCTATTTCCCTCACCAACTCTCCCCACAAAATTCCCAGGAGACAACCCCCCAACTACCCCAAGCCCAAACCCTCTCCTCCCAAGCCGGCGCCCCTCTTTCCCGAAGTCCGGCGACCATCTCCGCCGACCGCCTTCGCCGCCTCCGCCCCCTGGCCGCGTTTCCCCTCGCGCGCCACCCGTCGGCCGTTCCCCTCTGCGGCCGATCCGCGCGTCCCCGGAGACCACCCGTCGACGCCGCCCTCTCCCCGCGGCCAAGCACCGACCCCCCTTTCGCGCAAGCGTTCCCCCGCGGGTCCGCCCGACCAGTGCGCCCCCTTTCGGAACTCCTCCGGCGACCACCTTCGCGGCCGAGTTCCCTGGCCCACGCCCCGTGCGGCCACACCCCGTCAACAGCACCCTGTCGCCAGTGCCCTAGCGCTGCCCCGACCTCGAGTTTTCTCTGTTGGTTCTCCGTCGTGCCCTAGTTCTGTGTTTTTGGCGTTCTTCGTCAAACGACGCTGGTTCCAGCACTGTTTGGGAGTTCGTCGCTGTTCTGGACTACTCTTTTCTTTCTATTTATTCACCTGAGAGCTCTAGTCGAGCAATCTGAGGTATAACCCCCCCTGTTCTGCTATTTTATTATTATTGTCGATGATGAAATGGTCCCCGGTTCCCTTTTGGGAATTCGGTTTTAGCGGCGACATAATTTTTCGGGACTTTCGAAAAAGTCCTGTGAATTGTTTTGGATTCCCAAAATATTTCGGGAATGGTTTTTGGTATGTTTTAGCTTCTGGAAATTTTCGGGAACGTTCTGTGACTTGTGGATTTGGAATCGGACTTCCGAAATTATTTCGGGTCGTCCCGATTATTCTGTGGATTGGCTGTGGATGTTTTATATATATAAAATATGGGTTTTTCCCTGGTTTGGGACTTGCAGGAATTATCGGCGCCAATTTTCCAGTTTTTGGGTTGACCAAAAACAGAGGAGATGCTGCTCGATTTTTCCGTAAATCCAGAATTATTTTCAAAATGAATTTAAAATGATTTTCGAAATTTATTCGATATTTTATTTTTGGGGTGACGACCATATCGGTCAATGGACCCGGCTAAGTACAAACGATACCGGCCCCGCCCGGACGTTGAGGCAATTAGCCAAAATGAGGATCGGACCATTATCTGAGACTTACTATTTATTCTTATTTTTATTATTTATTTTTTGTTTAAATTCTATTTAATTTCTATTTCAGTTTAGGACTAACGGCAGTTTATCTTATTTCAATTTATGTAAATAAATTATAATGGGCATAAGCCCAGCTGGCTGGTCTGTGACTGTAATAGCTTAGATTTCCTGTCATTTTCTGGTTTTGCTAGTTTTTAGTATTTAACGATTAAAATGATTAAAAAGGTATTTTTTGTATAAAATTAATTAATGTTTACTCACCTAAAGTTGACGAGTTTATTAATAATTAAAAATCACGTGTTTTTCTCACTAAAATAAGAAAATTAGTTTTATATTTATATTTATATAAAATTTCCAAGTTTTCCTAATAATCTGGCAACGACGAGTTTTCTTCGAATTCAAAAGTTAAATAATCGTTTTCCCTCGTATTATATCAACGCACTTAATAAACGTGTTTTTCTTTGTTTAGTTAATTAAATAACTAAATTGGACTAGGACGCAAATAGAGATTACAACTAGTATAGTTAAGTTGGTTAACCTGAAAGCTGAGTCTATCTCTCGAATGTAGGAATTCGAGGACAACTCTAAACTTCCCGTCTCGGAGTCGTCCACCTCTCCAGTCATTTTCCTGAGGCAAGTATAGTTTATGTTAGTTTACCGTTATTTATTTAATCGTTTTACTGCATGTCTGAACCACGACTCAAACACGAAACTCTCACCGAGAGTACTGTACTGTAACTACTGGGGACTGGGGAATAGCGTAATGATTATGACCACTACTGTAACAAAACCCATTATCCCTCCTGTAACAAATCCAAGCCGGTCATATGTCATTACATGTTCAAATCACTGTTTTATACTGTAACAAACCTGTTTTAAAACTGTTTAGAACTGCATGATTCTATTTCTTATTTAACTGCTTAATTAGCATGAATTGTACTTTGCTCCCTCCTGACTGGAGATATATTTTTAGGCGATGTTGAGAATGCTGAGCTGTGTTACAATAGCTATTACGACCCTGAGTTGTACCCCGTTGTGCTGCCAGAGTCCCCGCTGGAGGACGATGGAACTGAGGCTGATAGATATATTTTCCCTTTTCTGCATTTTGTTTATTTCAAATTCTGTATTTCCTTTCAGAACAATTTTCATTTGTATTTAAATTTCAGTTTAATAAAGTTTAATTTCGAAGTTGAGTTGTGACAAATAGTTGTGTGGTTGTATGGTTACCTGCTACTGAACAGCTTACTGTCGCCGTCTCAACAACGGTGCAGGCTGGGCATGATCCGACTAGACCCAGATTATTGGGATCGGGTCGTGACAATTATTCTCTTACACCACTATATGCACCATACATTACATACTATGGAACCTACATATTCATTACAAGCCATACTTATGCATGCTTAGATTAGATAGGATACTTACACCTCATACATCATTTATTTAACCATTTACTTATGCTTGTATTCTCTATTTAATTACATAATGTATATATATTAACATGGGTTAAAATCAAATAGGACATTATATTAAACACAAGGGTGCACAAAATACATATGCCGAATAGTAACTCCTACTAAAAATCAATACTGTACCATCTCAGCACGAATTAAAATTTAGGATTAAAGTATGTTATAGATCTATGTGTTAGCTTTCCGAAATTTTAAACGGATCGCATTTTCGTTTCCGGAAACTCCCGGAATCGCGAAAACACCGAGAACGCGTTTGTCTTTCGTACAGCTGACACTAAAATAATTCTCCAGAAAGTTACAGAAAGAATTAGACCTATTAATACATGTTTTTGGAAAGCTAACTTCAATACTCTTCTTTTAAAAAAACGAGAGACTAAACCGAGCTTTGAGCTAGAAGTTATGACATTTCTAAGTTAGGGCTGAAATTAAAAACGTGGATAAAAATCATGACGAATTTAGGTAGTTTGAGACAAAAGAACACAAGTATATAACATAATATATCAAGAACTCACTCCCTACACTAATATGTATATATGAGACACTATAGAACACATGTCCAATACAAAAATATGAGATTAAACATGTAATAATTCATTCATACATAACAACAACACATAGTGTGTCCAAATTTGGGATTTTTCCACATGGAGACAACCACAACACAAAGGACACTCCTATGACCTCCAAATGGACACGAAATGGACACAAATGGAGATACAATTATGGGGTCATTCCTATGGGTTCAAAAATAGACCTATATGCATGAGGAAATAAAAAGGAGAAGGGATTTATACCTCCCGGTAGATCGAATCGAAGAAAAGCCTTTACGGAGCGACACCGACACGTAGAGATTCCAAAAGGACACGAACGAGCTCCGAATCCTCCCAAACTTGGGTAGCTTCCTCCTTGGCTAGAAATGAGAAGGAGAAGAAGAAGATTTGGTGGTGAAATGGAATGATTTTGTGGAGAAATTGCTAGGGATTGCCTCTTAGGAATTTGGGGAGAGACAAGAGAGAGAAAATAGATGAATAATGAAAATGGGAGGCTCAACCCTATCCTTATTGTGGCTAGCCATAAAGGGGGTTTTGTCCTATTAGGAAAAGTCCAAAAGCCCCTTTCTAGTCTTATTTACTAATACATTGGTAAGGGGTTAAGTCGGGGGTAGTTTGGTCAATCCTAAAACACTAATCCATATTAATACTAACCAAAAAATTAGTCTAGTCATAACTAAAATTAATATCATGTGGACTAAAATTATATGTGGGGCCATGTCTAACTAGTGTGTGGCCCGCTAGAGTCAAAACTACCCCGGGTCCCCGATACAAGTCGGAAAGAGTTGAAATTCGAACCCGACTCAAATAACCCCAAAATATTACAATAAATAAATAAATAATTCCAAAATAATTTAAAAATGAAAAATGACAAAAATACCCCTATTTCTGGAAACTGGGGGTGACAAATCTATCCACCTTAAAAATTTTGTCCTCGAAATTAAAACACAGCAATCACAGGAAACACATGCAGAAAAACAATCTCATTCAAATACTTTTCAAAAAAATCAGCAATAAAAAAAATCTCCTTGAGGCACATCAAACATTTATAAAAAAAACTGATACGTATCCGATACGGACACAAAACCATCACACCTATCAAAGGTCAAAATTAACAACACCAACGCAATAAATATCAAAATAATTCAAGGAGGTCTAATACAAAATATCCTTAGGCCAAAATGACATTAAACATCCTAATCACATGGTTAGGCTCTAGGTCAAACAGTCTCTAGGGTTTCACTAGCAAAACATCAAAATTACAAGTCAAGATTTTAAATAGTTTTAAAATAATTAAAAAATTACCAAAATTATATCATGATTTAATGCAAATCAATAAATGATTAAATTACAAAATTTCAAAATTACTCTTATTTAGAAAATTGGGTGTACAAGTCTAACCCACCTTAGAAAAATTTCATCCTCGAAATTAAAATGTCCATACCCTCTAGGTCAAACCCCCATAAATCAAAGTCCCAGATTAAAACAAATCATGTGATCAAAAGGATGACATACAGGGTCATTGCATACGGTGGTAGTGAAGTCTCATCTAGGTATCTAGTCATGCTAAACCAAGACGGTCATAGGGTATCAAACACACAAGAAATCTAGAGTACTAAACTGGAAAAGATACATAAATAACAAATCATCAAAACTGTAAGAACACTCTACCATCCTATGTGAAAGCTGGTACTAAAAAAAATATATAAAATAAGAAAGGTAACTTCCAATAATCTAAAAGGGTAAGAAAAACCAATTTCAAAGTTAAAGAATTGAAAGTCACTTGCATTGAAATCCAATCACAATATATATATAGAGAGCGTTAGAGAGGGAAAAGCTGGCATTATGTAATGTTATATGGTTTGTGTGTGTATGGGTGTTGTAAACAGGTTAATATGGTAAGATAGTAGGCATATGGTGTAGAGGAAATATACATAAAATTGTATATGAGAAATGGATTTCCAAACAACGGTATCAAGTTACCTAATCATGGCATATTGGGTTAAACAATCTACAATACGCTTATTTACTCATAACATGCATGGCTAACCATACATATATATATATAAAGAGGGTGTGTGTGTGTCCTTGTACATGGTTATAGCCTAGTATTGAAAGGTTAAACCCAGTTTTAGTTCAGCATTTACATGCAAAGTCTGAAAATAAGCTAACATTTAAAACAGTAAAATATTAACATAATACAGTCTAGATTTTAGGGTTTTGAAACATCGCAATCCATCTCAATGTCCTAATACATCCTAACATGATATAAATGAAACCCTAACATATCCATACATTTATCTATACACACAGTTCAATATTACATGTTAAATCTGAAATTTAACTAAACATGGAAATCAATGTAAAAATGTTAACATGTAACTAGTTTCAGGATTTTGGAGAAATTTGAACATTAAAAACCAACTCAATGTTTATCACAACTAACATGTAAGAATATAAAACATAAATTTATATCCTACTTCCCACAAGGTATATAGCTCAAATATTACATTTAAGAAATAAAACAGCAATTTGAACTAACATTTGGAATCCCGCATCAAGGGTTAACATGCACACAGTCTCAGATTTTACAAATTTAAACACAAAACTCAACCAAAATTTTGAATTGAAACCCCACGTATAACATACATGTGCAGTGATTTAAACTAACAATAATATAAAATTTTTATTAAATTACGAATTAAACATGAAAAAGCAGAGAACCAGAAATATTGGGTTTTGACAATTTAAACATCAACAACATATTAATATGTATTAGATAGGTGGAAAAATCAAGTGTAGCATGCATACGTGTTAGGCAAAGTGTCTGCTATATATTCATATACACATTCTCATGTCCTAAGATAAAAAAATTATTTCTACGTTAAGACTAGCATTTAGATTCCTACCAAGATTGCAAGCAGGTGATTGACGTAATCAAGGCAGTTTTATTATTATTATTATTTATACAAGAATAATAGCAAGGAAGAAATAACGATAAAATCTGTTTTGTTTATCTATTTAAAGAAGAACCATTTTGAAATCCAGAGCTAAATTATCAAATCCAAGATAAAGTCTAGCAAAATTATCGATTCATTGCATTAAGAAGAAACGTACGCAAAGGTTTATAAAAACAGGCAAACCTACTCTTAAGTTAAATAATGAGAAGCAAACAAAACAAAGCAATTAATAATTAATTTTTTTTTGAAGGACAGAAACAAAAGTAGAGAAAACATGTTTGAAAACATTAAGGTACAATCTGATAATCATATGCGTCTGTCCAAAATTATGGTACACTAAATCCTCGTCATACTAGTAAGCAAGGCTACGATAATACAGAGTCTTGACTTATGCACATACCTCTAGAATCGTAGTATTAACATTTTTCGGTGCCGCTAGCTGGCTGCGAAAACCTTAAATTCTCACACCCGAGAAATATATCCAGTCAGACTATATGTCCTCACCATGCTGGCTAATGTGACATATAGAAGACTAGATTCCATAACATAGATGACCTAGCCCATATAATTTCATCTTGTAAAAAAAATTAAATTAGACCAACAATGAATACCCATAAATCAAATCAAATTTATCAACGAACTTCAAAATTCAAAATGAACAAAAATCCATCAAAATACAACTCAGATTGCAACAGCTATATCAAGATTCAAATTCGACAATCATTCATCAAAATAATCAATACAACTCAAATTCAACATAACCATCAAAATCAAATTAACAACAGTAAGTAAAAATAATCAAATCAAGGGAAAAAAGAGTTCTCAAATCGAAGTTAAAATAAAATTATCAAGGGTCGTCCCGGGAATCTCTCAAGGGTCCTAACTGTGATTGAGTACTTCAAAAATATATTCTATTCCTACTGCAGGCTGTAGGGTACTCTAGCTCGAATACCACTACAAAACTCGACCTGCATGGGCCACCACTAAAAACGTGTCACGACCCGCACCATGTTAGGGTATGAGAACGTAACAACGCCCGCAGACGCGCAGTGTCGGCGGTAGTAGAACGCTGTCTTAGGTAACATCTCAACAATATATGCTAAAGCAGTTATACTCCCCGAATGGGGGCGACATAGCAGATACAGACTCAATCACATCTAAGTAGTAGAGCATGAAGGATAGATAAAATATAAAATCCAAAGAGATACAGGCGATAGAAGTCTAAGTGTTAAGATACATAAACCCAGGAAATACATCTCAAAACTTAAATACAGTAATCACAAAGTAAATACAACTCCAGACAAATGAAATAACTATCTAAAAACCTCTAATGTGTCTCCTCTAGGCTAGCAGGCAGCCTCCAAGCTATCTGTAAAATTATCAAACAGGTAGTCAGGACAGGATCACGAGCACATCTCATCTAGAAATCCAAGTAAATGACAGAGAACTATAAAGTAGTTTAGGCAGTTGTATTGATGAAAATGGCAGTTTGTATTCAGGTGATGGTAAGAAAGACAGATAAGGTGCAAGGAAAGTAAATAACTAAACAAGAGAAGAATCATAGCATAAGGTCTGTAAAAATAGAACTAGCTGAACCAGGGTAATATGATTCTAAAGTCCAGACAACAATGTAGACCAGTGTAACTCCAATGTAAGTCCAGTACAAGATGAATCTAATACAAGATGAATCCAGTAAGGGACGATTCCAGTCATAGTGATCAATGATCCAGGTGAGTCCAGCTATACCTAGCAGTGAGTTTAAAATACCGAGCGACATGTAACGCTGGGGTAATCCGGCACACCTCTCATGATAGGCGAGAGATGGCTATCATTCCAGTAGATTCCAGTAGGGGTGATTCCAGTAATGGGGTATGTCTACATGTCTACTCTAGTATTTCCCCTCCCAGCAAGTGAATCCAGAATTCTGACAATGATTCAGATGAGTCAGCCAAAATATAATGATACCAGTAAATGATTCCAGTAAATGATTCCAGCAGGTGATTCCAGTAATAGAAGCCAAAAATGATGATACCAGTAATAGAGGCCAGAAAATAAATGTGTATCGTATACATGAATCAGTAAGTAATATCCACGTGTTGTAACAGGAATCGCATACAACTAACTAGAACTGAAATACAGTATTGACAAATAAATGAGAGAACTATCAGGAATGTACTCGCCTGATATCTGAATGTCCAAGGTAAAGATACTATACGAGAGAGGTGTATGGCTCCTAATTAGAACAGCACAAGTCACAACATGTCCAGAAGGGTAATATAAAGCACTACAATGCATTCTACATGAATCTAGGTTAAACTAGGCCAAAGTCAACCCTTGGTCAACTCTGTCAACTGCACTAGTCAAACTAGGTCAAACTAGGTCATGTCCTAACCCAGTAAGTCTTACTAGGCCTAACCAGACTATCCTAGCAAGCAACATCAATACAAGGCTATACAAGCCAACATACACCAACTCTATATAACATGCAATTATTCAATACTCAAATAGGCAAGAATTTCATATTGGATATACACTAGGTAATCTATTACTTTAAGCTATATGTTACACACTATATATGCATTTATATTGATATCAACATTAGGTCTATAATCATGGCATTTCAATGGTTATATAAACTTATATATTACAACACAATATGCTAACATATATAATACATACATAGCTAAGTTACTATATCATAAATACTTATTTAAAGGGCTATGTGTGTGATGTGAACATGACAAAGGGGCAAGTGAGGGTTAAATGGGTATACATAGGTTATACATATCAAAGAGTGTCAAAGTGAAGTGAACAATGTGTCCAAGTGTGATAGTGTCAACATAGTGTAAGGGGGTACATGAGGTAATATAGGATTGTGTTAACATAGAACATTACATCTCATTAACTTGTATTGCATACATTACATCTATTAACATTACATTCATGCTGCATTCATTCATCGTTCATTATTCTCTTGCCCACTATATGCACCATACATTACATACTATGGAACCTACATATTCATTACAAGCCATACTTATCCATGCTTACATAGATAGGATACTTACACCATACACCATTTATTTAACCATTTACCATACTGTATTCTCTATTTAATTAACTAATGGTATATATATTAACATGGGTTAAAATCAAATAGAACATTAATTAAACAAAGGGTGCACAAAATGCATATGCGAATAGTAACTCCTACTAATAATCAATACTGTACCATCTCAGCACGAATTAAAATTTAGGATTAAGTATGTTATAGATCTATGTGTTAGCTTTCCGAAACTTTAAACGGATCGCGTTTTCGTTTCCGGAAACTCCCGAAATCGCGACAACACCGAGAACGCGTTTGTCTTTCGTACGGCTTGCTGACACTAAAATAATTCTCCAGAAAGTTACAGAATAATTAGACCTATTAATACAATTTTTGGAAATCAACTTCAATACGCTTTTTTAAAAAAAACGGGGATTAAACCGAGCTTTGAGCTAGAGTTATGACATTCTAAGTTAGGTGACGAAATAAAACGTGGATAAACATCATGACGGATTTAGGTAGTTTGAGACAAAAGAACACAAGTATATAACATAATATATCAGAACTCACTCTCTACACAATATGTATATATGAGACACTATAGAACACATCTCCAATACAAAAATATGAGATTAAATATGTAATAATTCATTCATACATAACAACAACACATAGTGTGTCCAAATTTGGGATTTTCCCACATGGACACAACCACAACACAAAGGACATCCTATGACCTCCAAATGGACACGAAATAGACAAATGGAGATACAACTATGGGGTCATTCCTATGGGTTCAAAATAGACCTATATGCATGAGGAAAGAAAAAGAAGAAGGGATTTATACCTCCCGGTAGATCGAACGAACGAAGAAAAGCCTTCCGGAACGACACCGACACGTAGAGATTCCAAAAGGACACGAACGAGCTCGAATCTCCCAAACTTGGGTAGCTTCCTCCTTGGATAGAATGGGAGAAGGAGAAGAAAATTTGGTGATGAGATGGAATGATTTGGGGAGAAATTGCTAGGGATTGCCTCTAGGAATTTGGGGAGAACAAGAGAGAGAAAAAATAGATGGATAATGACAAATGGGAGGCTAACCCTCTCCTTATTGTGGCTGGACTAAGGTAGTTTGTCCTATTAGGAAAAGTCCAAAAGCCCCTCTTTCTAGTTATTTACTGAATACTTGGTAAGGGGTTAAGTCGGGGGGTAGTTTGGTCAATCCTAAAACACAATCCATATTATACTAACCAAATAATTAGTCTAGTCACTAACTAAAATTAATATCATGTGGACTAAAATTAATATTATGTGGGCCATGCCTAACTAGTGTGTGGGCCTGCTAGAGTAAAAAACTACCCCGGGTCTCGATACAAGTGGGAATGAGTTAAAATTCGAACCCGACTCAAATAACCCAAAATATTACAATAATAATAAATAATTCCAAAATAATTTAAAAATGAAAAATGAAAAATACCCCTATTTCAGAATTTTAACAGTAATAAAAGTATTTTAGAAATTCAAAACAGCATGGTAACACAATTAAAATTAAATAATAGTTATCTGCGTATTTTGTCCATGTATAATTTGAACCAGAGTTCAAATACAGGACCCAAGGCCATGAATCAGTCCAATATGACTTGTACATGTCTTGAATGTGTGAAAACACATTTGAGCCTAAATACCCGTGCTAGGCTTGGACACCAAATGGTTGCAGTAATTAAAATACACAAAAATACAAAGTGGTAAAAGTACAAAATAAATATTAGTATTTTAACAAGGTAAAATTATAGCATAGAGTCATATAAATATGACAAGTATATTTACATATATTAAGTATAATATGTACAATATATACGTAATATAGAGACTAATAGTTATGTATGTACACATATACATATATAACATATATATATATATATATATAACATATATATATATATATATATATATATATATTATATATATATATATATATATATATATATATATATATATAATATATATATATATATATATATATATTTTATATATATATATATATATATATATATATAATATATATATATTATATATAATATATAGATATACCGTAAATATAAATATATTGATAGTAAAATATAATATATATATAGTATACATATCTGTACGCAAAAATACATATATATATATATATATATATAATATTATATTATATATATATATATCTATATATATATATATATATATATATATAATATATATATATATATATTTTTATATATATATATATATATATATAGAT